>JABJVR010048446.1:0-24435 GCA_025773905.1 Chitala chitala
CAATCAACCTAATCTGCATGTCTTTGGACTGTGGGAGGAAACCAGAGCACCTGGAGAAAACCCACCAAGCACAGGGAAAACATGCAAACTCCACGCACACAGACCCAAGGCAGGAATTGAACCCCAGGCCTGGGGGTGCGCGGCAACAGTGCTAACCACCACACCACCTAGAGCCCATATAATATTTATTTATTTAGACACAAAGTCTAAATACCAAAAAGGACTAATATTTTCTGGAAATCATTTACCCACAAATTATTTTAACCTTAAATTTTTTTAAATATTTATCTCATGGTGATCTTTTAGAGGCATGTTTGATGTTAACAAAATGTACAAACGTCTATGTAAATTTTTATGTCTTTTGCAGATCAAGTTCACAAGATGGTTAGTTATAATCAGTTATATTCACTCTCAAAATGGATGCACTTTGAAATGTAGGGTCCGGTGCTTTTGTTTTTGAATAAACTTTACCAACAGCCTAACAAGAGTGGAACACATTGCGTGCAGTAGGGCGGCGATGTCCTCAAATTCACCCTAGCCAAATGGGAAGGAATTAGATACATGTCACAAACACTGCATTTTTAAATCGGTGTGTGTGCAACATGCCATTTGTGAGCAGTGCTTCATTATTCGCCGTGCAGTGAACTCTACAGGACCTTCCAGTTTGCCATGTATGAGGGGCCGACTGGATGAATTATTCACCAGTTACAATTGGGGACCCATTTAGACTATCCCAAGAGTGGTGTTCAACTTAGGGCAGCCTAACACCCCGTTAACCACCATTCATACATGTCCTCTTCACTTATCTTGCCTCCAGATGACATCTGCCTGTTTTAAAAGATTCAATATTTCACGTGTACAGCTCTGTTACTGTTTTTGAATGGGAATACTGTTGATGTTTCACACATTTAATGATTGTGCTCTATTAGAGTGTAAATCATAGCGTAAATCAAACAAAGTACAATTGTAATAAAAATACTCATAAAAGACAAAATCTTACACCACAATTTTCTCAGACTGTGCTGTTTGGGGCACCTGGAATGAAGTCAGTTAAATTGGAAATGTTTTTTGTCTCCCGTTGCACCTAGAAGATGAACCGAGTCTGAACTGTAGCTTAGTGTATGCAATGCAGAGCTGTTTTAATAAAGATTTTAGATATTCAAGTGCTAATCTTCTGAGTAGTTTATGGCACGTGGTATCTGGAATAGTTCTTATTAATCAATAATTCTTAGTCAGAAAGTAAAAAGAAGAAAGCTTCCAGGAAACATATAGAGATGAAGTAGTAAAATCTGTTAGTAAAATATCTACCACTCATAATAATTGCCACAATAATCAGAATTGTTACAATGTTAATAATATACAACAAAAATATGTTTAAAAATAATAATACTAAGGTATTGAAGTGAAATGGTAAAACCTTGAGCAGTAAATTAGCAATGGGTATGTTTAGGGAAGGTCAGCTTCTGCTCCACTCACTGCATGTGTGAGAACTTATTTGCATAGCAACACGACAAAAAGAGACACATGTTCACGCTGAATGGAAATGAACTCCGACTATATCTCTGTTTCTGCCACTAGGATGGAATTGCAGGTACGAGAAATGTGTATTTTCAAATTCTGTCACTACTGTGGCACAGACTCTGCAGTCAAACAGGGCTTGAAAGCAGTGGATGTGAAGCTGGGTAGTCATACATGCATATGTGTGATGAAGTGCTGTGGTGTGGAACTTGTTTCACATTTGCACAATATGTATACTCTGCACTATGTCAGCCTGTTTTTGACTTTTAAATATTAACCATATGAATTGTATTCTCATTTTTTAAATACTTAGGGTCAACCGTTCAAAGTAATGGGGAGTGTAGTAGAGAAGTGGAGAAGAGAGTACAGGCAGGATGGAGTGGGTGGAGAAGAGTGTCAGGAGTGATCTGTGATAGAAGAGTAGCTGCAAGAATGAAAGGGAAGGTAGTGAGACCAGCTATGTAGTATGGGCTGGAGACAGTGGCACTGACAAAGAGACAGGAGGCAGAGTTGGAGGTAGCAGAGTTGAAGATGCTGAGGTTTTCACTGCGAGTGATGACACTGGACAGGATTAAAAATGAGCATATTAGGGGGACATCACAGGTAGGACGGGTCAGAGACAAAGTGAGAGAGACAAGACTTTGACGGTTTGGACACTATTTAATGTTCTCTCTCTCTCTCTATCCAAACAGTTGTTGCACCAAGTTACCAAAACAAATTCCTTGTATGTGAAAACGTAATTAGTAATAAATCTGATTCTGGTGCAGTACAACTGCAGTGTGAACACACAGGAGAGAGATGGTAGTTTTTCCATCATAAACCATCTACCAACTTAAAATGTATTAGTTTAATCATGGCTAGTATTTCTTGAGAATATCTCTTTTAGAAAATATGCACTGCATTTAAGTTTTAAAAACATTAGTAGGTAGGCATGAAAGGGTTGTTAATGTGTTTCTGAAGCACTTACCTTTTAATTACAAAATTGCTCATTAAACATGAAATATTACGCTAATGTGCTCAGAATACATTTTAGACACACAATACCACACATAACAATGGCATCTAATCAGTGAGACACAAAAACCTGGAGTGATTATCATAAAATTAACATTTCAGTCTGGAGCAAATCGCCTTATCAAGTGCCTGATTACATCGCTAGCACTGACATGATTAACCGATTATTATAAATATCAGTATTTTCATGTTAATGCAATAATACATTCAAAATTACGGATTAATAATGCCACAGGTTGTGCGATATGTGGAAACTGACTGCTGAATCTGTTTTAACATGAAAACGTGGAGCCACACTGTTTTATTCGGGGTGTATATTTACATGTTCCCCTACAAGGACCTTGATCAGTTGTGAGTGGTTCAGAACCCAGTACATTCTGGTATTAGTGTGATAATGAGCAGATCATTTTGGCATCAGTGCTGATTTTTTAATTCAGGCCTGCAATTTACCCACAGGCAAAAGCCAGAGAGCGTGTCTACACGGTCTTCCAGTTGTGTGTTTGACATGCCTGAATAGTCTAAACGAGTAAGGCGGAGAGAGGTGAGCTGCGTATTCAGTTAGTTGTGTTACTTTATATGCAACTTAGTAGTGGTTATTAAAATATATTAGGTTTAAATTTCAGATGTATTTGTATGTAAGGTTGTTAAATGTTTGTAAATACATTAAGTAAGATTAGTCATTACACATATCCACCCATCCATCCACCATACATCCATCCATTCTCTATACCGCTCGTCCAAAGCAGGGTTGCAGGAAGCCTAGAGTCCTTCCCAGGAGGCATAGGGGGCAGGGCAGAGGACACCCAGGGCAAGGTGCCAACTCACCACAGGACATTACACATATGATAAACAGAAATTTAAAAATAATGTATAATAGATGAATATGTTTAAGATCTTAAACTGGCCTTTATTCTTGAACTTTTCTACCATTGAAAAATGTAGTTTCAGTCACTTTGATGGAAATGTTTTAAAACTTCAGAGAGAATTGCTTGTGATCAATGATTTTTAAAAATCTGAGGGGTTATATATAGTGTAATTCTGGTCCAATCTTAGAGTCTGTCCCTGATAACCCAGCCAAACACAGTGCATATGAGCAGTAATAAAAAAAAGCACTTTACAATGTGGCTCATGACAGCCACAATGCTTTTTGGGTGAGCCATTGGATCAAAAAGCACAAACTGAATTGCAGGGACGTGTGTAAACTGAACTGTCTTAAATACTCTTTCCAAGACTACTATGTTAAAAACACGTCTGTGTTTTTCTAACACTGAATTGTTTTCTGGCTTTCACCACAGCCTTGTAAAAATTCACTGTGGTTATGTGCTTAGTATATGCTGCTGACCACACTGAGTGTATATACCCAAAATTATGGGTCAGTTTATGTTTATTCAGATGATGAATGCTGAGAACCTTTCAACTGAGTAGAAATTCTTCTTTTAGACTTGTTCCAGTCCCAAGTCCATCACTACCCCTCCATCACCCGCTCCACATTGTTAATTACCAATCACATGTAACACTGTTTTCCTGTATATGTGAATAAACACATCTATAACACTGACAGCTACGCTCTTTCCACTCACACTACCCAAGGCTAAGTCACATTCATTTCTCTGTATTCTGTACAGCTGTGAAAAAAGCTGCTTTTCATGTGTAACATTCCACAAAAAAATATGGTTAGAAATTTGGAAAATCAAATCCTAACACAGACTTACAGCTTTTAATTTTCATAGCGGATATTAATTTCACACCTCATTACAGAAAGAACAAGAACTATAAACAATACTATTACCTACAAATGGACAGTGTTGTTATCTCAAAAACAACATTTTGCCTATTTAAAGGAGTTTTATTTTAATTTCATTGCTTTCTCATGGTGGACAGTCACAATAATACGAACTCAGTGTAGTGTACATATTGTTAACTGTGTTTTCCAGGAATAAGTTATGACGTGTGTGCTTATAGAAAAATAAAGGTGAACAAGTTCTATTGCCAAGTATTCAGGACACATACAAGGAATTTGTTCTGTGCATTTAACCCATCCCCCTGGGGGGGAAGGAGTGGACAGCCATTTTCAGCCCCTGGAGAGCTAGCGCAGAGTGTTCTGAATAGGGACACACCTGGTGACTGGGCTGGGATCCAAACTAGGAGACTTCCACAGCCCGGCCTGATACCCTACCCTGCCTAGTGGCTCAGTGGGTTTGTGCATTGTGGTTTTGTCACTCAGATGTAAAGCTGAGTGGTCTGTTCCACACCAACATTCCTTGTTCTTATGTAAAGCACTCTAGCTGTTCTTGGTTCTCTGTATATATAACAGCTGCTTGCCAAAATCATTGCTGTTATTTGTATAAAATTAAAATATTTACTTAAGTATCAATCAGCTGATAACAATTTTGTATTGTTAATATAAGGCTATAGGAAGGGTTCGGTACCATGTGTACGAACAGTTACTGTGGAAACAATAAACAAGCAAATTTATCATTGGTAATGAAGCTGAACAGTGAGGTTTGTGAACGTGGTTAATTAATATCCAATTCTGCCCATGCACAATGTTTTACGCTTTGTGGAAGCCAAAATACACGCTGCCAATTAATGGTAAAGTCACAGATGAAAAACTAAATTTATTTTTTTATTGGATATATCCACAGTGTGTACAACACTGAATCAAGAGAGGGCAGGGTGCAACAAGTATTTTTTCAGGCTTTCGTATTTGCTGTTCAGTTATTTATGTATGAGCTCAGCTTGAAGAAATGTCTGTAAATTTAGGATTTTATAAATCTGAAATATTAGTGATAAGTGTCACATGAGTGCATGGTGTTTTCAACACCTTTTGATATAATTATTTAGTGTTCAGCTATAGAGATAATGACCAACTTGCTCTTTCCTTATTTACATCATTTAACATCACTTTGTTAAATTTAATGTCAGGGTCACTGTATAGTATTCCATGTTTTACCAGAGTCTTGATGCATAACAGAGAATCAACACAGGGCACTATAGCAGATGGCATCATTCTGTGACAAGAATTCTAGTTTTTCTGCTAAATCTCAGCAAGAATATCTGAAATTAATTTTAGAAGTTTCAAAACTTTGGGGATTAATTACATTAAAACAGACACACACAACACACACACACACACACGCACAAAGTTTCATTTTGGTTACAGTGCTATTTCCATTTTTACAGGATTATACCTTTGAGCATTTTCAAAAACTTAATTAAGTTTTCCAGGGCTAATTAGAATGGAACTTGTAACTCAATCTAATTAAAATCAGCTTTTAATGTTATTATTATTTTATTTTTTCAATTTTTGCCAAAAAATACACTCATCATTTCCTGTACTACTGGCATTTGCACAGGGATTATTTTGATCTAGAAACAAATTTATGCCAAAATGTAGAAAATAAAAATCACATAAATAAATCAGCTGTAAAAAAAAAAAAAAAAAAATGACAACACTCAGTGTGTCCAAAGATGCTCTACTTATTTTAGATCGAGAATCTAAATATACAGATTTAATTAGGTTCTGACACAAATATAAAAATCCTGGGACTGTAATACTGGATTTGCAGAGTGCCATGCACATAAATAGTAATTTTTAAAAACTGAAAAATAAAATGACAAACTTCAGTAAAATTGGTTTCATAGCGGTTGAGAATATTTTTCTGGAAGGTTCCACAGAAAGCCAAGTGCACACCACTGTGTCCAAATCCGGTGTGTCCCACCTGGTCCTCTTTCAACTCATCCATGTCTCAGTTGTTCCTGCTGGTATTTTAGAAACCACTGACTTTCTAACCAGTTCCTCCAAGGAAATTCCCAAGATAGCCAGAGTCAGCTTCTCTCCTCTGCTCAGTCAGAACAGCAATTTTCCTTTACTTTCCTGTCATATTTTGTACACATTGAGCACCCAGGTTTCCCTGCTTATGAACCCAAAGAAGAGGATGCTGCCAAAACTTTGCAGCATCATGGACAATCCTTCTCACCCTGTGCATGCCTCTTTGGTGGAACATCAGAGAACAAGCAGTAAAAGTCTCATACCGCCAAAGTACAGGAGTGAATACCACAAGAGATCATTCCTCCTTGTAGCCATTAGATTCTGCTGTTAACTCATCCCCTTTCTATAGGGAGGTACCTACGATATTTTAACAATACATTGTCTCATATCATCTCTGTGGTCAAACCGCCATGCAGTTATTCTGTTTTGTGCAATAGATGGGCTATTCTGTCATGTGCAATAAGTGGACTGGGCCATGTGAAATAGATGAACTATTTTGATATGTATAATAGGTAGCCTGTTCTTAGGTGGTCTGGTGGCTCAATGGGTAAACCATCTGACTAGGTGGAAGTTTCCTGGTTCAAATCCTGCCCCTATGCATCAGGTGTGTACCTAAGAAAGACACTCAGTGCTAATTCCCTAGGTGTGGGATAATAGCTGCCCATTGCACCCAGGGAATGAGCTAAATACAGACAACAAGTTTTAGTGTAACATGTACTCAGTGAAGATATATTTTCTTTTTTGCATCCCTTACATATATTGTATATTTTACATTGCATATAATACACTACTCTTTAATTCAATGTGTGAGCCATACTATTTAATTTAATTATCTTTTTACCCAATTTTCCTGTTAACCCTGCATTCCTTTCTTTGTTGCACTTAACATGTTGATGGCTGAAGAATTTTCTCGGGATCGATTAAAGTCTATCTCATCTTATATGCCTTATAGCAGCATAGAAGTTGGTGGTTAACCTTCCCAAACCTGGTCGTGTTACACTTCACCCTTTGCTCACCTGCCTTAATTGCTCTTATTCCATGTCATGTTGAAAACTCTGACACAGACATGCATGGAGACCAGGCCTAATGGACTGGTTACCAGACAGAACAACCTTAATAGGTGAAATCTAGACACTTGAAAGAATTGTGCAGTTTGTTCTGCACTGATGCAGTTCAGTTTTATTAGTGACATCGATGGCTGTAATCACCACAGACTGATTTTCTGATGATTGCTACAGCAAGAAAACTGCACCTACTCTTAGGGTGTTTTCAACCCTGCAGTTTGATTGAACTGGTCTGAATCAGCAGACTAATTTGCATACTTGATCCGTTTCCTCTTTGGTTCAATTCCTTGTCACAAAGGCAAAAATCCAAGTGAACCAAAATGCATCACATCAGTCACATGAGACTGTGGTCTCCACTCGATGGTGCAGGAATGAGGACGTAAAAACTGGAAGAAGATCCATATTGTGTACTGGAGAATAGCCCTATGAAAGAAATTCGTTCTGTAATGTGAAGAAACAGCACAATTTGGTCATAACTGTGGTAATTATCTGTAATGTTGCCTCAATTTTTTCAGTTTTACACAGCACTGCTCAGCAGAACATGCAAACCTCTTCACATTAGGCTATTGACTGAACGTTTCGAATACTCAGTGTTTTATGATTTATCAAGAAAAAACAGACCTCATTGCTTGTCTAGGTCATACCACGATTCATTGTCCTGCTTATCGGTAATGCTAGATGTTTCAATTTTTCACGTGAGCTCTACTGCCTACCAACATGCAAAGTGCACATGGCTATGGAAGCTGCTTAGCTAAAACTTGCAGTGTACTCTTTGTAGCTGGTCCGAATCAAAGTGAGATCACATTCATATCACAAACAAACTGCTCCAGGGTCCATTTGGGACCAGACCAAGACCACCTCTAGTAAAGGGTCTTGATGTGGTTCTTTTAGTCTGCAAGTGAGTGCGATGCTGTTTTCAAACCTGAACAAACAAAGTGAACCAACAGGGAAGCCGACCCAGAGTTCATTTCAACTGGACTAAACAAGACTGGTGTGAAAGCAGCCCTTTTTACACCTGACCTATGGTTATAAGCCTTCAGATTTATCTTTGTATTTCATATACAGTGAAAACGTTCCACCAGATATAAAAATAGCACCTTGGTAGAGAAGACTGAAATTATATTAAAAATTATAACTATCAGTCTGTGGCAGCTCATTAAAAATGAGTTTTACTCTAAATTGGTTTTATGAAAAAAAAAAATCTGTACTTTTGGCTATTTCTACTTACAGCCTCAAAACAGACTTTAATCTGACAGAAAATAGTTTCTGACCTGTGAGCTTAGAATGGAATCAAATGAAGCTTGCAGAATTTATAATCAAATTCAACTGTGAATTGAAATTACATATCTCTCTCATTTTATTATAACACAGTGGAACAGGGACAACACCAGCTGAAATGTATGTCAAATATATACAACCAATAACACAGCCAAATATAACTGTGAAAAATTAATCTCTAGTTTGTACATCATCAAACCACATAAAAGCCATATCAAAGATTAACCAAAATCACGTAGGTCATGTAACGCCAGTAATGAGACAATTCAATTGCAACGCTGTCAAGGCTTGTTTTAACAACCAGGGTTTGAATCACAGTCCAAATATCAGAGTCAGAAGACAGACAAGACAAGAAGTCAGTGAGAATGCTCAGTAACCATCACAGAAATGCACCAGAACACTTCACGACAAACTGTGGGTAGAGAGAGCTTATTAACATGACTGACTGACTGCTAACGATGAAGCTAATGAACCGATCAGAGTCTGACTGCCCTGCTAGGTATAACAAGTCATTGTGTGGTTATATTTTATGTCATACAGAACTGAGATAAATTTTCTCACAATTATTAATGGTTATATAATGTTTAGTCCATGTGAAGCTTTTTCATGTGCTATTTAACAAGTAGCTGGAAAAAAAAACCTTTTTTTACCAACAAGAATATTACAGCAAGCATGACAGCTCTGTTAATTTGTTAGCCTTAATGGAACAAGGTGTCTAAGTACAGATTACTACTGAATTTAGAAAGCATTTAATAACATTTACAGTCTGTAACACAGACCTATAAGAATATTTCAAATCACAAAATTGTAAACAATGATTTTTAAAAATTAAATTATAAATTTGCCAGAAATGGAATTGCCATTTATTTATTTTCATTGAAGCATACACTGAACCATGTAACTTGTGAAGTCATTTTTAAACTTTATTACAATTAAAGACTTGCTGGTAAACACCATCATCTGTTACACTGTCAAATGTTTAACTGAAATGTTTAATTACGTGCAATCCGGGTATATTAACGAGGCACAATTAGTCTAATTTGTATATGCAACAATGTCTCAACATAGCAGCTAGTTGTTACTGATGTGTTGCATCTTTAAAACATCAAAATGTTCAGTCTACTCAACTTGATTTGTCCACCTTCTGTGATTTAATCTGCAGTGAGTGGAGTCACTAAGAGAAGGCGAGAAAGTGAAATAATTTACTATTAGATATTCGGTTCAACAATGGAATTACTGCAGTTAAATTACATATACTTAGTATTGAAAATATCCCATCCACATATTTTCTAAGCAAGTGTGCAAAGTTATGTTAATAAGACCATCTCCTGGCCCTGCTCTTTCTCACCATGAGTATTTTCATGCACTGACAAGTAGGAATTACTCTGCTCTGAATTTTTCAGTGTGACTAGATTTTTAGATAAACAAGCAGTAAATTTCTTTGGCGTCTTTGACTATAAGTGAGCAAGTGAGAACCACAAAAGCGCTCTGATAACATGTGAAAGTCTTTGACATCTATGAAATCCAGCGCTGATAGCCCCCATAAGCACTCAGGCGGACTGACAGAGAAAGTGTCCTTGAAAATGAAAGGTCTATCAAAGTTATGAATAAATAATGATGAATAACAAATTAAATACTGTGCACGCACCTGCATTTTCAATAGGGGGATAATTAGCTTTTGGAGCACACAAAGATCTTCACCTTATCCCATGGATCAGAGACAGCAGCACAGTGAATACAATTAGCTGCTATATGTCAACCATGAACATGTCCCAGATTCAGTTCATCTGGTGGTACTCGTCCGATTAATGAAATGAGAAGGCAAATTGCATTTTTAGAATGAATATCCCATGTCAAAAATTCACTCAGGCCTTCATACAGCAGATAGCCTCCAGTATTGCAAAATTAATGACCTCAATTTCAGGTCATGCTTAGTTTTGAGCCAATATCTGTACTACATTTATCAGCTGCACAAAGGGCTCAAGTACAGCTTACATGTCTTAAGAAAATGATGTAAAAACACTCCATAAATACTCATCTCTGTATATACAACCTGTTGCTGTTGTGCTTAACTGTTCTCCTTGTCTTTCAAACAGCATAAACCAAACCCCTTATTTGAATTGTTACTGTACTGTTTTAACATTCTTAAATGCTGCAGGTGTTTCATGGAATATGCATTTCAACACATTATGTAACATTAGCTTGGATCGACATGACTGGTACTGAAGTTATGGAAATCACTTCTGGCTAGATCCATCATCTTCAAAGAAAGATACGTTTCTAACAACAGCGATTTCACATCTTCATTGGCAGTTATACTTTAATAATTGTAACTACGATAATCTCTATATTGAATACATAGAACTATCTATTTTCTTATTTTCATAGGACTATGTATTTATTAATTTTGATCAAGGTGCATATCTGAACAGTGAAAACCCCTTTACTTTTAAAACACTCTATGTTACATCGCAGAAACAACTCCAGTGGAGCACAATGACAACAGTCCACCAACAAGCTCTCTGAACTTTATTGCAAAGTTCGCCTTTAATTATTTGCTACATATTAGTGCTGTTTCATTAATTCAAAGACGAGTGGTGAGCACCTGAGGAAGTCTCCTTCTCAGAGCTAATTAGCCCACAGAGGATAGGATTCACTTCCCTCAATCTCCCTCTGCATTGCACCCACCAATCAGAGAGCCTTGCCCCAGGCTATGTGTTGAAATGTAGACAGTATTTTATCTCCCTCTTTCTGCATCATTGCTCCCAATTACTGAATCCAAGGACTTCTCTTAAACTGATAGTTCAACCAGGCTTGTTGCCGTAGCATTCGCTGATATGATATGTGAAGCAGATGATGGCTTCAGCAAAACAGAGGGTGGATGTTGATACGACTTTATAAGGGGCACCATAACGTGAACAGGTGTGGACCAAACATAAGTGATGGACTCTACGTTATTTTGTTCTCTAAAATGTTTGTCTGTTAAAATTAGTAATTTACATGTTTGATTTGTTTCTGTCTGGATGATTCTGATTGATTTATCAATTGAAACTTGTGTTTCTGTGATATGAAACACTGTTGACAAAAAGGGAAAATTTCCACTTCACAAGAACTTAACAGAGTAATGCATTCCAAGGAATATTTCTGAAATACTCATGTCCACCCTAATAATAATGTTATGAATAAGGCTGTGTCAATCATTGTGACAGGACTGTCCCGTAGTGTTGACCTAAAGTCTTGATTTGGAAGGACCTGATATCAGAACATAAGAAACTCATATTAATTTCCATAAAGTGAGTAACTGACAAAAACAACAAGGAACAGCCATTTAACCTGTTTGGCATGAAAGGTTGAAGGCAGTGATCCAAAGTCCTGCTGCAAAATAGCTTAGTGTTCCGGATGCAGAGCAGCTATGAAAATACAGCCTGGAAATGTAATTGACCACACAAGGTAGTGTGATATAGAAAACCAAGCAAAAGTCCATAGCAAACTACAAAACTAAAACTGCAGCACATTTTTTAAATACCAAGTTCAAAAATGCAAGGTTTTACAAAAAAAAAAGGTTTGTTATCCGTGACACATACACTACCATTCATCTTCTTTCAGTTTTGCATTTACTCCAGAGTTTTGATCGTCTACAAATGATTAACCTCCAGCAGAAATATCAGTGTTGCTATAGTATAAATACATAATAACCAGTGGTGTGATGCGGGAATATAGCTGGTGGACATCAGCAAGACCAAATTATTTTCCATACTGAACAGCCATTTGGGTGCTTAGTGAACAAAGCCACTGCAAATCTCCTAAATCCTTTCCCACCGTCAGGCCAAATGGCTCTGTAAGAATTGCTCAAACAAAATATTTACTGAGGCTATTGAGCTGAGAAAGTCAGATCAGCACATTTTCAATTCCTACAAAACCGTGCCAGTGAACACGGGGAGGGGGCGGACACAGCTGGCCCACATGTGTCCGGAGAAAGGCGGCAATGAAACGCGGTCATGATCGTCCGCTGTCTCACGCTTGGTAAACCCTGAGTCGTCATTTACACTGGAATTGTTAACCATAAAATTGGTGCAGTGCAGTGTGGTGGGGCCAAGGTTTTGGGCCATAGGCAGACTCTGTCTGGAGTGACACTACTATATCTTTTTGGATTTATATTAGCCATTTATGTTGTTTTTGTGTTTCAGTGTGTGTGTGTGTGTGTGTGTGTGTGTGTGTGTGTGTGTGTGTGTGTGTGTGTGTGTGTGAGAACAATTCTGTGTTTGATATGGTTGCTAAGACTGTATCCTGGAAAGCAAACCTTTCTTTTTCTCAATGAGGGTTTGCCAAAACTAAAATTACTTAGGATCAAATATTATAATATTGTGAAATGGATTTTCAAATGGTACTCACACTGCTAAAATGGGATTTATAAAAGTTTCAGTGTTAGTGGAAAATTAATAAATTTATATCTCTTCATTGTTTCTTTCAAAGGTTGCCAAGAACCATCTGTAATGATAGTTTTATGATTATTAATGACAGTCTTATTGCAAGCCAATAAACACATTTTCATGCTAGGGGACAAATGAACGTACATTTAAAAAGATTTATATTGTTTATTGTTAGTAGGAATACATAGCAATGTAAAATTTTATAGTCCATCATAAGGTAATTGTTTTTCTGTTTGGTTTCAGCTGGTAAACACAGCTACTTTGATTCTTCATATGAGAAAAAAAGATTATGAAATATAAAGCATTCAAAAACCCCCTGAAAGCACTCTAACACCAGATGTTCTGTTAATCTAACATTCTTCCAATTCCATATTTTTTCTGAGTTCATTATTTTTCCACTTTCTGCATAAAAAAGAATTTTCTTGAACTCCATTATACGTGTGGTGGGAGACTAAAACACTTTTTCGATCATTCCAAAAACAGAAATGACTCTTCAGAAATGACTCTCCTGAAATCTCTAAGCACTACCTGTTCACACATACAGTATGTGCCTGATGGAGCTGTTACAAATTTTCTCATTCTGCTACCAACTTATTAAAATTTTAATAGCAAAAAATGAAATATGAATCTTTCAGAAATAAAAAATTTAGTATCCAAAGTTTGTATACCTTGTGAATTCACCAGCACGGAGCCCTTTGATTATACATGCATGGTATAAATGAGCAGAGAATAGGTGAGGCAGATTTTCAATAGCAGAGATTAAACAGACATCCCTCCTGAAGCATTAATGCTGCTCTGGATTTTAACAGCCCTTCCAATGCGCTGCTTTGTTTAAACAGCAGAAACAGACACAGGACACGGGCTATAAGGTGAGTGCACAGACTCTCCATGACAGCTACCTCTCATTCTGTCTCATTTCCTTACACACAGACTAAACAAAAAATGGTTTAAGATCATATTTACTCTCAGTTCCACAGTTCGTTCAAAACACATATGCTCTGGGTTTACTGTTGTGAAGAAGACAGTCAACTTCAGAACTTCCGTTATTTATTAATCATGGTGTACCTGTTACATTGGTGTGATTGTGGTAGCAAATAATGGTAAAGAAACATTAGAAAAACAATAGAAATGTGTGATGTATATGTGTTACAAAACAAAAGGACAAGAGTAGAAACTACGTGAAAACAGTAATGGAAAAAACAACAGTACAAACATTTGAAAAAGATTAACAAATACCAAGTTTTTATAGGGTGAATCTGTGAAATACTCAAAGAACTAGATCTTACGCATCATCAAAAGGGGCTTGAAAACCACTGCTATTGCCAAGGTCATGACGGTGTCATTGTAATATTTATTACCTGAATTAGTGACCTGTTTTTCAAAGCAAGTTGCAATTTCATCCAGGCATTTACAAAACTCATTCAATAAGTTAGGGTTGAAAAGTCAAATCAAGTTACCCCCAAATTTTTTGACAGACAAATGGATTTGACACCAGACAGTATCAAAACTGATGGAAGCTACAAATGGTCTTATGGCGAAAAAAAACAAAAAAAATTCTGAATTTTATCCCACGTCTACTTTTTGCTTCATCAGCAAAAATGGTACATTTCGACATGAGATAACATAATGCATTTCACCTGAAGTTCTCAAAGTGACACAGTGCTTCACTAGCTCACAGAAGCTGCTCAGCTTTGCAAACTATTCCACACCAGGAAGATGAGAAACATACAGGCCTTTAAGAACCTGCGCTCACATAACTAGTCCCAATGTGAGCTGATCCATGAGCAAATGTTGACTGACACGTCTTTTTCTGATAAGTTATAGCTCCATGTAGCTGTATTGTATGAGCTGTCTTACCTCTTTCCCTCTCCTGACAAGAGGCGGGACATGTGCTATTAATTGCTAATGAAATTTTCCAGAACCTGTGCATGTCCCTACCTTTTGTCTACCGCTTCCTTTGTCTGAATTTAAATTACCAAAAAAAATAGAGACTGGCTGTTGACAGTGCTGTTGAAAGAACGTTTCCTTACGAGTCCTTGTCCAAGCTTAATAAGAAGGTCACTCAAGGTCTCTCTCTTTAGTTCCCATGCTGAGCCTTTTTGAATAAAAAAATAATAATCCTCAAACACTTTTTTTTTATGCTATTCTAAAACAGAAAGCTTGGTCACTCTTTGTGTTTTTGTTTCACAAGCTAAAAGGTAAACATTTAAATACATTCTGCCATAAGCCATAACAAACAGACTTGTGGCAATGCTGAACGAGCTGTTAAATGAACACCTCTTTGTACCAGTTTCTAACACAACACATCAAATGTAGTTTAACTCCAGTGGTAAGGCTCTCATGTTATTTATACATGTAGCCTTCCAGCAGCCAGTGGTGTTAGAACAAGAACAGACCTTCGTGTGCTCATGCAAAAACACGACACATTAGCACATTTCTTTAAAGTAAATATTGCCATCCATCAAGCTATCATAACCACAATGTCCACTCATGTCTGAACCTTGAATCATTTGTCCCACTCTCCTATAGGAAACCTATTGACCCCGTTGCCTCCCTAATGCTGTGACTGTCATCTCATCACCTCCGCTAGTGAAAGAAACAGCTTCAAATGGCTTGTCTGTATGATGAGCAGGTAGAAAAGGCACATTGATTACCTCATCAAGACCCTGCACATATGTGACAGGCCTTATTTTGCACAGTCCTGTGGTCGCCTGTCTGTTTGTTCCTCTCCAGTGTCAGTTTCCCAGGACACATAATCCACCTCAAGGCCCTTTTAGAATTACAAGACACTCACATAAGATGTGAATGGCTGTCAAACAGAAGGAGCCCACTTTTAAAGTATAGCCGTGTAGCACAGCTAATCAAAGTTTTAACCCAGTTTGAATTGCAATGCCTAAGTGTCTTTTGTTAAAAAGGAGGCTAAAGTGGAGAGCTGGTGATGACTTGACCACATATTGTGTTTCTACTTACCTTGACTGAAATCAAATATTCAAAAGTGTTTTAGTTCCTGTCTTTGCTACTTGAGACATCTGTGTCATTAGGTAATCTACCACAATGGAGGCTGAGTGTGCAGTGCTCAACTAACCTACAAGATCTGGTTCAGAATCCATAATTCTGCAACAGCTGCACTGGGAGGCTACAAAATTAGGGCAAACGTGTATGAAAACCCTTAAGAAACAGCTGGATTACCTCCAGCAGGGAGGTAACAGAACACTTCACTTGATTAAGGCTTTTCTTCAAATTCAGCTAAACCACTACTCCTTTGTCCAGAACTAAATGAGCAATGTGGGTTCCATATTCTGCCTGTTAGCTTCTAAACCACCTTACCCATCTCATTTTAATACATTTCAATACAAATATGTTCCCATTTAGAAGAAGCTCCCATTCAGGCCTCAAGTGGGGCAGAGTATTGACTGAGAGGGCAAATTAAGGCCAGCAGCGCTTTTCTCTTGCAAATCAAGGGAGTCTCTGGGTGTGATTTATCTAGACCTTAAGCAGGCAGATTGTACACAGACATCCCCTGGCCGCCAGAAACGCTAATGGTAGGACTTCACTGGAGACTGGCAGCAGACCCACATGGGTGTAATTGCACGTAATTACTCAGTACAGATAGTGCTGCCAGGACACATCTGGTGGCTGAAGGGTGCCTGAATTAGCTCCAAGAAGATGCATTTTGACAAGCTGCCCCTCAGCATTTAAAACCCTTAAATGTAGATTTTTTTTTGTAATCTCATGACAGCTCCTTTGAATGAAATCAGGTGTGTTTTAAATAATCATCAGGCAATATCTTCTTGTGTACAATAGTGCAGCACTGCCATAGTGTGACACAGACATATGGTAATATTTATAGAAAATTATTGTGTGTGTGTGTGTGTGTGTGTGTGTGTGTGTGTTTGTGCATGTGTTTGTGCATGTGTGTTTTGTTGTAACCTTGACCGAGTGGTTAATAAAATGTGCTGGTGAAACATGGCCCAATTGACTTTGGTTTTATACCTTTGGTTCTAAAATCGTTACAAATTGAGTTTTCTCAGACAAATAAGACACAAATCTTGTAACCTTGGAGGGATCCATAAACGCCACGCCATTGCAGCAGTCATCGTAACTGGTCTGTGTTTGATGTCATGTCTTGACAAAGACAAACGACTCCTCTGTGAGCCTTATTTTTATGATACATTTCATTTTTTAACATAAAAAAACTGTTTTATTTCTAATATACAGATTTCCAGGACAGATTTTTGTCATTATTGTATCAGATGTTGATACTATATGGAGTCAGTGGTTGACATTCACACCCAACATTATGCACATTCACACCCAACATTATGCACATACACACCCAACATTATGCACATACACACCCAACATTATGCACATTCACACCCAACATTATGCACATACACACCCAACATTATGCACATTCACACCCAACATTATGCACATTCACACCCAACATTATGCAGATACACACCCAACATTATGCAGATACACAAACACTTTTATTTATATGATTTTTTTAATTGAGCAGTGAAGTCATAAAGGGCTTGAATCGAAAAAGGCTGAGGAGAAAAAAAAACTGAATTTTTAATGCGGTCTTCTTTTTTTTTCATTTTCTGCAAAAGCACTGATGACGTGGCAAAATGACAGCTGTACCACTACCGTGGCTGCAAAGTACATTCTCAGAGGCCTACAGAAGTATGTAAACAAGTTCTTGTCTAATTTGTCTCAATATATCCCAGCAGAATAATAATGAGACTTTGTAAGGCATGTAATTCAGTTCAGTTTGTTGCTACAGCGTGGCTGCCAGGAATCAAGATCTGATTGACAACCGATGAATAGAGAATAACGCACAAACAAAAAGACCTGTCATGTCTCGGTACACTGCCACATGGGTTAAGGACACCTTTGCGGAAACCGCTGGGAGCATGAATCACTGTCATTAAAAAGGGGGAAATTTACAAAGAGGCTCCACTGTCATCAGCTTAATCCTGCCACAACTGTGTTTACAGATTTAACTGGCTTCATATAGTAGCAGAAATAAAACATATTTCATCTGCAAGCAATGTTTATTTGTGTCATGCCTATTAATCTAAGCTCTGAAATGTCACCTTCAGGCATTTTGTTGCTGAAATAGGCTTGGGAAAAATAAAAGTGCAATAATGTGTTTTACGGTGGGCAACAGAAATAGACTTTCCAGTATAAGTACTGAACTCTTGCAGATATGCATTAACAATAATGACGTGATAATGCTAATTAAATCGTGGGGCATCTTATGAAACAAACAAGGCTTGTTTAAAACATTGATGGAATGAGACTTATTTCACTTTCACTGGTACTCTTTAATCAGCCTGAGGCTCATTTGTCAGTTGTGAACTGTTATAATTTGACAAAGCATGAGTGTGATAGCATGTAATGATCAGATTCCACCTGGAGCTCGGTGAAGGTTTTCACCCGTTGAACTAAAAAACAGAACAGGTTCGTCGGTTCTATCTTCGCAGACCCAGCTGCCAGCACACTCAGCTCGGGACCGAAATTCTCACGTAGTTTTTCTCACTGCATGACACGTTCTGATACTTCCATACAACACTGAGTGGCCAAAATGGCTTTCCTGCAAATGAATCTGCTCTTCACTTATATGACAACGTAAGGTCTGGGCTGTCAACAGCTACGTTTACGTGTGTTAATGAAATTAAATTATTGAAAATAATTTAATTATACATACACAAACAGTCCATTGGAATAGCAGTCACACACTTTCAAGTGTTATTAGAGCACAAATCATAGATGCATTTGTCTGGTCTTTCAATTTCTTTTCCTATGTTGCACGCTCCAAGAAAGATATATTCCAAAGCATTTTCATTTATGCAAATTTGAGAAACAAGGGTTAAAAGCATGCTTAACACAACTAAATTTCAATTGCATATGAAGCATTACTATTTACTTTACAGGACTTAAACTCGTACACCTCCAGGCTGTCTAATCTCAGCAGACTCTTCCATATTGCCGTTTTCTCTAAAACCACACAAGTTTGTGTGTTGAGCGGGTAATGATTTGGCTGATAGATGGGTTTTACTGTAGTGAGAGGTCTTGTACACAGAGTGGTAAAAGTCTGCCCCCCCCTCCATTCCTGTGGGGCGTTCATGGACAAGAGCCGTCTTGCGTCTCTCAGCCTGAGGAGCATCAGGCAGCACGGGACAAACCATAGTAAAGTCAAAAGGAAATAAACTGAAAGCTAGAAGGCAATGACAGTGAAGCAGTTAGGTGTAAACAGCTCCACCAGAGAAGTCATAGCAGAAATGTGTATGGATAACAAGCTTGGAAAAATGAAACAAGAGTGATACAATGAGAAAATTCAGCTGAAAACCGGAAGAGGAAAACTATGGGGAAAACGCAGAACACAGCAGAAAGCTGAATCAAAAACACTATTTTATAAAATCAAAAACTGAGTTTATTTTATATCAGTTTACAATAAACAACTTCATTTTATAGACAATAAAAACCTCTGTAGTTGCCTCTGTAACAGTGTTCACCAGTGAGGACACGGTGTTGAGTTTGGCTGTCATGCTCATCGTTCCTGCATCATTGGCCAAACAGGCTCAACTTCCTTTGCATGCAGACAGTCACTGAGTCAGCTTTGTAAGGCACCAGCAGGCTCCGGTGGAAACTGCCCCAGTTAGCGACTGAACGCAAACAGTAAGCTCCAGCTGCAGTTCCTTCATGTCTGGGATGAATCTGAACAATGTGCACAAGGAGCTTAGGTTGGATCGGCCAGGCGAAGGATGCAGCTTCTCTCTGGGGGCCACCGAATTCCAGCGTTGCATTGTTCGTCTTCTGAACGACATCATTCTCAGGCCAGACAATGCTGCTGTTGGCCGACTGTCAAATCTCCGCTTCTGCAGAGAACAGGATAAAACAACCGTGCGCAGCACAGCACCCTGAGTGTACGTGCTTTGTTAAGGAACCAATAGCAAAAATATCTTTGCAAACAACACTAAAAAAAGTAAATAATATTTCACCTGGTGTGAAATGCTGGATGCCAAAGGAATCTATAAAGTGCAAGAAAAAAGAGCACTTGTGTACATTCGAGCATAGCCAGTTCCAAAAGAGACACCTAGCTGCACACAGTGAAAAGACTGTAATTGGGAAGCAAAGACACTCAGCGTTGTTTGCCTTAGCAGCAGTCGGGAGGAAGATGAGGAGCTGGCCTATGGGAGACAGCAAGATGAGCCAATGAAGAGCAGCAGCTTTCATTGTGCTTCAGGGTCTCAGAGTGTTTGAACGCTTTCTTGGCATCCACGTTCCGGCATTAATCAAGAGCTAATAAGTGCTATCTGTAAGAGTATTAAATTTGACCCAATTTGAGGAATTATGAAGTGGGTGAACTGGTGCCTGTGGCTTTTCAGTTTCATATTCTCCAAACAAGAAAAACTTTTGAAATAAGAATCATCATGGCTTATTAAAGCTCCCAGGCGCTACCATAGCAGAAGAGTTTTTAATAGAAACAAAACCGTATGATTATGTTCTGCAATCTGAAATGACACTAAAAATAGGAAACTTTAATGAACGTTACTATCTGATCTCTGAGAAAGAATATCGCTACAAATACGCCTGCTTAATATTTTCGGTGCCATCTGTAATGCAGCTGTGTGGTACTGTGCATTTGCCCTTAGGTTACACATTCTCTGTCCACATGCTCTGGTAGAGCAGACTGTCGGGACAGGTTCTGTTCTGTCACGTCAGGCTTTGTGCTGTCAGCTGCGGTAATTTAAATAGAACTGAGCCGGAGTGACGGGACTTACAAAAGTACCAGCCTGGTTCTCCCGGCAGCTCACATTCACGAAGCCAGAAGCCACCACAAAACGAAACCCTAAGGTATTTAACGAGGCAGGTTAATCCAAAATCCAGAAAAATAAAATGATTCGTCTGCACCTTTTCCAAGGAAATGTAGGATTTGTAATGAGGAAATATTACACTGGTGACATTCTTCCTCATTTTGCCTGCAAACACCACATCTCAAGGTGATAATGTCGAAGCTATAGGCTTCCCATGAAGACTATTAACACATATGAGGAAGAAGCTACTGCTAACATACATGCAATGAGGGTGCAGCCACATAGCGAAAGATAGACTGGCATATTTCACTGGGTCCAGCACGCATAAAAGACATGCCAAGAGGGGAAGCCAGTGGAAGGATGTCAGAAGGCTATTCTTTTCACAACAATAAATCAGCACAACTTAACCGAGGCGTGTCCGGCTACATAATGCACCTGTAATGACATTCTCACCTCTCCCATTCTTTATTTCTGATGGTAATAGTATCGGATTTCATCACTTACTGTAACTCCATAGTCCATCAGGCTGTTCAGTACTTCATCACTCCTGGATTACCATATTATTAAAGCAATGCATTATGCCACACATTATAAAGCATTAAATATGGTACATGCACTGAACAGAGACATATGAAGAATATATATATATATATATGCCATTTTCAAAATGAGCTGGATGATTGTTTTCTTTAAATGACACAACCATTTTGATGGAAGCAATAAAAATCAATATGACATGATACTGGAACAGAATTTCAAGTTCAGAAAATGTCATTGAGTCCTACTTTTAAAGGACTGTTCTTTAGAGAGCAATTATTATTTTTCCCCTGAGGCCTTGCAATACTTTAATATGTCAAGTCTACTTGAGCAGGTCAAAGGCAACTTTGATTGACTCTGACTAAACTTGACGGCATCGCAAATATAAAAACTACCTTCCACGTAACCTTTGATATGAGGAATACATTTTCAAGGTTTATCTGACCTCTATCATCCATAAGGCTTTTTTTGCAGCTCAGGGGATTGTTTTGTCTTGTTTGTATGACATTAGTATTGTTAAACAAAAAAAAATTATATAAAAAACTAAGAAGATGCTTATGCAGAAAAATAAATGAGATTATGTATTTATAAATGTTGCCACATGTGCTCTTTGTGCATCCAAAAACAATACATTGAATCTTAAATTCTACTCTACCGGTGCCATTGTTATCAAATGCATTTGTCATTATGTTAACATTATGTTAATTATTTTATTGCTGGTAAAATATTTCCTTTGTAGTATATGGCTATTAAAATGTTGGTGATTTCTCAGTTGAATGATCTATAGCAAACTGGAATACTGCATTGTTTTACTTTGAAGAAGGCTACATCATATAATTCTTTCACTCAATCAATAATTTTAACCTTTTGTAAAAAACATAGCACTGTTACACCAGTTGTCTTGTATATACATCAGCTTCCTGTTCAGTTTAGGTTCAATTTGGATATCTCTGTTAGTTGAAAGGTCTTGACTACTTGCATCTAACTTAAAACATTCAACTGTACAATTGATAACCATGTCACAAAAAACTCAATGCAACATTTCCATGAGGCGTCAAAACTTTCATTTTCAGTCTGTGAGCAATGATATAGCTGCTGTGTTTTGATCCACACAAAACCAGGTGCAGGTGCATTCAAACTAAATCTCTTCCCATACAAAAGTGCATTCGGAATAAATTTCATCCCATACACCAGATAACATTTAAATTAAATCTCATCCTATACACCAGGTACATTCAGAATAAATCTCATCCCATACACCAGGTGCTTTCACACTAAATCTCATCTCCTAGACCAGGTGCATTCAGACTAAATCTCATCCCATACAGCCAGTGCATTCCGACTAAATCTCATCTCTGTCGCCAGGTGCATTCAGACTGAATCTCATCCTATACAGCAGGTACATTGTAGCTAATGACTGATGTAGCCTGAATTTAGAGGACTAATTTCAACAGAAGTCCTCATTTTGCTTACAGTATTCTCACATATGCCCTGTTCAGAGTGTACCTTGCCTTGTGCCCAAGGCTGACTGAGATAGGCTCCAGGCTCCCAGTGACCCTGTACAGGATAAGCAGTTTGGTAATGCATGGATGGATGCCCTCACTCACATATTTATAGTGCATGTAGTGATTTATGGGACATGCAGAGCAAATGCAATAGGCAAATGCTAGGGGTGCTGTCCTTTCAAAGGGATGCCAATGGCACCCCAAATGAGGGAAGAAGAAAATTATAAGGGGCAGCAGCTAAAATCTTGCCTAGAGCACCAAAATGGTCAGCACCGGCTCTGCTTGCCACTGAAATCTGGCCTAGGACCCTCATTTTGTGTGTTCTTCTCGTATTCTCCCAGGTGTTCTCACCTTCATTTTAAATACTGCCTTACATTAACTGCTATAATAGTCAATCTGTAACACTATTACTGAATTTACCATTTGAACACGTGTCCATAGTTCCATTATTACATACTATTTTAGTCCCTCAGGGAAAACTATGAATATATGCTCCTATAGATATAAAATAAAAATCCAATTTCAACTTCATCTGTATTTCTTTACAGCATCCGATTCCAGCACAACTGTCCTAGGCCTTGCAACAAAGATTTAACAAATTGAATCCTCAAGCAATAGAAACTAATAATTTTCCTGCTCTGCTGCCACACTTATCAAAAGCAGTTTGCAATTTTGGCGATTTTTTTCAGCTGGGAGTTTTTTTCTCAGCCACCTTCCTGAGCAGTAAGAAGAGTAATGGCAGCTCACCAGTGCTGTTCTATGTCCTCAAACACCACGTTGTCTGCAGACATTATGCATTATTATGAGGATGCTGGGAGTTGTGACACAAATTGTCACAATGGTTAGTTCCATTGCCTGGCAGCATTATTTTCGGTTGGGCATATTACTCGTAGTAAATAGACCTTTCTTTGTTAGCAAAGCAAAAATGACCATTTGTGGATTTTCAGTCCATGAACTCAAATCAAAACCATTAAAAAGTGTTTTGTGCAGACTTATTTCTTTTGTTAAACTTTTTTTGTCCTCACTTAGAGCTAAAACCATTTCTTAAGCAATAGTGGATGAGAAGTAAGTTGACATTATCAGTGTCATGTCTACTTCATTACTTCACTGTTCTTGCGCACATAAAAGCTGTACATCTAAGATGTGGCAATTGATCCGCAGAACTGCCGTCAGGGCCCATTCTGGGATTGAAACCATCGTTACACCTGTTGTAAAAGTGGTCTGCAGTCAAGGTTCTGAACACCGTACTGTTTGATGTGGAACTTCCCTGGGCTTCTTCAACTGGTTTTTCATGAAAAATACATAAAAAGTTAAGTGAACAGGGTGAAAGAACATGAACATTGGCAATGTGTGACAGTTTAATGGGTTCCAGGAGAATCCAGTTCTTCTACTTACTGTTATTATTATTATTATCCATCCATCTATTATCTTAACCGCTTATTCCTGGTGAGGGTCACGGGGAAACCTGGAGCCCATCCCAGAGCACAT
>JABJVR010048447.1:0-23428 GCA_025773905.1 Chitala chitala
TGTGTGTGTGTGTGTGTGTGTGTGTGTGTGTGTGTGTGTGTGTGTGTGTGTGTGTGTGTGTGTGTGTGTGTGTTTCCCAGTCTGGGGAGAGGGAATGGTTATGATGATTTCTTGCCATTACTCAAGCGCCATTATCCCACCGGCAAGTGCAGTTAAATTTTGCACTTTGTCAAAATCATGAGGCCATTGTGCTGTGGAGGGAGGCCTTGAAAATCGGGGCCTGACCCTTTCATGGCTGAGTGCTCAGCGCGCGCTGCGGCATCAGCAGACGGCACCATCACCTCCGCCACACAGAGCGCCAGGCGTCCGTCCTGCATTGCTCTTTGTCTCAATGAGGGACATGTAGAGACGCAGATTCCCTGTTGGTGCTCCTACACAAACTTCCTCCAATAGCCAGCAGCGTTCAGCTTTTCCCACTGCGTTCAGGTTTTCACACTACATTCAGCCTGTTTTGAACTCAAGCTGGCTTTTCAAAATATTGGATTTTTTTAACTTATTAGATTCCCTTTAAAAAATATTGTTTATTAAAGACGTTTGCATCACAACTAGTTTGTACAAACCTATTCCACTTTGTAATCAGACAAAATGTGACAATTCTAAGCACAAATTATCATTAGTAATTATTAATCATTACCCCTAGTTTAGTGTTTAATTGATGTTTTCATCATCGTCATTAAGTAGCCTGCCATTTGACTGGAGCAGCTCGAGATATGTATTGCACTCAAGGGTCCAACATCCGCACCCTTGTTGGGACTACAGTGCAGTGTTTTATGCACAGTGTGTTACTGTCTGCTGGCCAGTCAGTATTTAAGAGTCAAGCGCTTCCTCAGCACCCTATTGATTGCAGGCCTTCTACGCGGCAGACATCGATTGTCACTACGTTCCCGCGTGCAGTGCATTTCTGCGGTGGGCGTGCTCTCCTAGCAGTTTCCAGCGAGACACTGAGAGATGATTTCTCACTTAATCAGGCCGTGCCCCGTAGCTGTATGCAGTAAAAACACGGTATTTCCTATGTGACTTACACCTTTAATGACACTCTGTCCTGGCAAAAGCACACCTTTCTGCCCCATGAAGAAGCCTGGGCCAACATAATGAAAACGCGCGTGCACAGACACGCACGCACATACGCACGCACACACAGGGCTACTTTTCTGCTCAAACCCAGAATGATATAAAATGCTGGGAATTAAAGGGCAGACAGTGGCTGACATCAGAGTGCAGCACCTACACTTTGGCCGGACTGATTGTTTTATTGTAATGAGAAACGGTACACGTGTTTTACAAATTACACTTACCCTAGTAGTTTTTTTAAGATTTTTTTTTTTAATGCCCTCATCTTCATCTTACTGTAGCTGACCTCAGCACAGCACACATTTGAACCCCACTGTGCTTTACGTACCTTCAGAGGCTGTTTGAACCACTATGTAAAGACTTAAGGTCATTTTATCCCTTTTCTCACAGGAATAAATACATGCTCCTTTAGAGTCAGTCATAAAGAAAGATGCTTTACAGGTTCAGATGCGTTACAGGTTGACTTCCTGCTTTCTATCCATCCTCATCTCTCGGTCTCTCCCTCCAGATGCCTCGTTCCCTCCTAACAGAGGCCTTAGCACTTCACATGCCACACTGCCCTTGACTGTGAGATGGCAGTCTTCGTGTTGAGTTGAAGAGATCAGGATGTCTGTGGTAACCTATAGAAACATCTGGGTGTGAAACAGGCCCCTGGAACAATGAGACTCGCGGCAGGTCCAAGCTGGGAGGGGTGGTCGCAGTTCTCTCCCATGAAGATGAGCACGTTCCCCGCTCCACTCTGAGCGACAGTATACCGTGGGGGGGGGTTCCTGCCATGTTGGCATGGTAACCTTGTGTCTTTTGTCTTTATCGACAGTGCAGTGACCTTGGTGGAGGTCATGAGGAGTCATGGTCAGACCTCCAGTGATGAATATAAAGTGCATTTTATTTTTCCTGTGCTGGAAATGCAGCAGAAGGGTATGTGTGTGTGCTAAAGTAAATTGCCCAGCTTGTCTGCTAGTCTGAGAATGCGTGTGTGTGTGTGCACGCACACATGAGTACCAATAAAGATTGTAAGGGAGATTAGACCATATTTATGTCTAAGGAGGATTTTCTCATTGTGGGGGTCTCTCAGACTCTGTAATATTAATCCTACAAAATTATTAATCTCCTTGTGACAAGAAAGATAGGATTGTGTTACAGAGAGCCATTTGTGATAAAATCACTGTGAAAGACCGATTTTTATCTCCTTGCACACAGAAATTGGACCAGAAGATGAATGGGAAATGAGAAATTAAATGGGCATTGTAATAAGGTAGATGTTTTTATTGCCTCTGTGGGAGGAAAAAATAGGAAGCTGGAATTTTGTATTGTTCTGTTTTATGTCGTGACGCTTCAGCAAACAGGCGTCGTGGAGGGAATTAACAACTTAAGAACGTGCGAGTGGTGCTTCTGTGCTGGGCACAGAGCCAAGGTGCGACCTCCAGGGAGGCGCTCTGCCAGGAGCATAAAGACAAACTGTAACCCCCCCCCCCATCAACATCCCAGCCACCTGTGTGCTGGCTGCTAATGCTAACTGTTTAGGGTGGGGCTGAATTACCGGGGCTGGTTAAACAGGATGGATATTGTGGGCACAGGCAGCTCTGTCTTTATTTGACTCAGGGTGATTTGGATTCTGCAAATATACAGAAATGCCAGTTTGCTGAATGTAGATTTTAATTATCCAAAAGCATGTAAATAATTAAATTCAACAATATCAATCTAAAAATATGTACTGTTTCATAGTAACTGAGCAAACAAGACTGCGCAACAACTGTAATGTGCTCTAAGAACTGATGAGGACACTGCTGCCCTCTTCAGGTAGTTCTGTGTTACTGCTGACCCAAACCACTTTCAGAATGTGATAGCCCTGATTCCCCTGGAGGGTCAAGGCACAGTCACATGTGGCCAGCCCAGTGTTGGCTCTGTCGCTGGCCATCACACTCTCATGTCCCTCTCTTCTGGAGCTCCCTCCCCAACACAGTTATTCTCCTCTTTACCCGATTTCCACTCTCTTTCAACCTGTGTTCTGTCACCAGTCAGTTTAGCAGTCGATGAGGATGCTTGCTAGTGTAGTATGTTCTGTTCATTCTCTTCTGCAAGTCTTGCTGTGTGTGCGTCTGTGTGTGTGTGTGTGTCTGTGTGGATATAGGGGAGTGTAAGAGGAGAGGGTGATGTAATTCCCATATGAGGCATGTCTCTGGGGCCACACAGAAAATTGTATGCTCACCCCCCACCCCATCCCCACCCAACCCCCCACTCATAGCATCACAATAGAATATGAAAACAGCCTATTACTGTGCTTCTCACTTGGGTCTTTGTAGTGCTTCTCTGTCCTACAATTTTAAAGCACGTGCGGAACAATTTGGTTTGGCTCTACTCACGGTATGTAAGTGATTCTGGAATTGGGTCCAGCTCCCAATAAATTGCTTTCAGAGAAGGCGCGTGTCATGCCATCGCAGCGAGGGAATCTCGCGCACGCCGAGGAGGGGTAGGGTGCTCCAGATAAGAGAAATTGATTTCCTGTTATTAAAATGTATGTCTGCCTCGTTCAGCAGCCGCGCGGGACTTAAGTAGCGCGGCTGCAGGAAGAAGTTTTGATCTGTCTTGTCAGAATCACATTAGGCGTCCCTAGTGTGTCCCCCACAATGCGTGTTCTCTGCGGGGTCCCACGCCTCCCCACGTAACTGAAGTAAAATGGATGGGGCGAGGGCACGGCCCTCGTCTGCACGCGTTATGAGTTGTGAGTTGCCATTGCCCCTCCCTTCGCTGCAACGCGCCGGCTCTGTGGTGCATTAGCTGTCGGTCGGGAAGGGGCAATGAGATGGTGTGTGGCGTTCGTGTGTCGAAGAGGTGACAGAGTTGGTCATGTTTCTCTGCCTCTGTGTGTATGTCTCCAGCAGGACTGGAGTGTACAGTGTGGGTCTAGGTCAGGTGTAGGTGGGTGGAGGGACCGCAGGAGTTATGGTAAGTTGTGTGCATGCACGCGCACACACAGGCATGTCACTCAATGGTGGCTCAATGGGTAGGACCTCAGGCTGGGATGCAGAAGCCTCCATGTTCAAATCCTAGCTCAGCCTCCAGGTGTGTTCTTGAGCAAGACACCCAGCACTGGCTCATTGTAACATATGTGTGAAATGTTGTAAGTCGCTTTGGATAGAAGCGTCTGCCAAATGAATGAATATAAGTGTAAACTACCTCCTGCAAGCTATGTTAACCTGAAGTAACAGTGCCTCTTAGCATGCCTACTTCCAGGGGAAACTTGAACAAGCTGCCAAAGAGAGAATGTGCAAGGATCAGTGCTCTTCCTCCCAGCCAATGCTGTCATGTTGGGGAAAACAGAATACAGGGGTTCAGGCCGGTACACGTTTAAGACTTTCAGCAGAGCTGACTGTTAGACAGCCGTTTCAGCACCACAACCCGGTGGACAGCTCCCTGAAATGTATTGATTGGGTGCAGTTGGGCCTCAGCGGCAACTCTAATGGTGCTGGAAGGTGAAACAGCAAATCAGCAAGAATGAACTGGACAGGGGTCAGAGGAATTGAAGGCTAGAGCGGGAGTAAACTGCTTTTTCCTGAGGCAGTACTCTGACACTCTATCTAACTCAGGGTTTGGTTTTTTTTTCCCCCCTGCGGCTGTTAAGAATTCACATAAACCGTAAAGATGCGCTGCAATAAATTTATACGCGAGAAAACAGCAATGTGTTTAGAAGTGACCTCAAGTAATAAAGGTAATATAACAGAATAATTACCATGGATGTGCTGAACAGACTTTCCCTGCAAGGATATTGTCAGCACTTTGCAAATATATGTTTTTTGTGTGTTTTTATGAGCGTGCACTAAAATTGACTCTTACAAGCAGGGGATTAAAACAACAGCCCTGCTTTATCGTCAGAAGAATTACCAATATAAAAATGAACACATGACTCGGAGGGCTGTGAGACAGGGGTGGGGGAGTCTCAATAGTTAATGTGGAACAAGTAAATATGTGAAAGGGATCCAGGCACAGCAAATCAGACAGACATGCAGCAGCCCCAACTGCTGGCTTGTCTCAAATCAGCCTTCAACAGCAGATCGGTGGCACAAAACCTTACGGTCTGTATTCTCCTGTAAGCCTGTCAGACAATACATTTTCATATACACTAATTTTCCATCATGCTGAACAAGCAAGCTTTTGGTAAAGCAAGGCTTTTAGTCAATATTGCTTATGTAGTTTAATTCAGACGTTTTGTCACACACGTTTTTCTTAACGTTTGACAAATGTTATTAAAATTCTGCGGTTTTATTTTAATCCTTGTTTCTGTGGTCAGATGAGCAGATGTTAAACTGTCAGCCTCAGATAAAGAAGAGAGATGCGCTTTCTGTACCCTAAGTTCTGAACCTGATATGTGGGCAGTTGCTCAACCTTTTGTGTAACACTTACTGCCAGTGTTCTGCTTGTCAGGCGAGCATGCACGTCACAGCAAGGAAATCCAGTTAGTTGTACAAGTGTTTGAGGTGCAGAGTTTGAACTGAATGTGATGGGTCAGTGCTGGATATAAACTTTTACAGTCTATAGCTTAAATGTACCACAGAATGGCGTCTCAGTAAAACGGAGGCTAATGAACACGGCTGCCAGTGGTTAAACTCTGGCAGGTTAATTCCACTAGAACCTAACCCCAGGCCACTGAAATCTGATCTGTGCTACCCTTAATTACCTGTAGTGTCCTGCTTTTAAAGGTGCTGTGTTTACAGGGGCCTTGGTGAACAGTAAAGGTGCTGTGTTTACAGGGGCCTTGGTGAACAGTAAAATCAGATCCCTTTCCAGTTTTATGAGCCTGTTGGTCCTCAGCTGAGAATTGGAAGGGAATAGACCAATGGGGTGGGGGGGGTTGCTCTCATTGATTGCAGGGTCTGGAAAAATGGGGGGAGACCAGGCTGTGGTGCCACAAATCTTCCCGAGAGCCCATAGGGTTACTTGGGTCAGACGGAGGGGTGATGAGGGCGCATACAACTGCATGTGTAAATCTGTCATTTTTGCACGTCTGTATTAGGATTGGACAATGCTGGGGAAGGTTCCAGCAAGGCGGCAGAGTAAAGATCTAATTGAGTCCAGTTAGCCTCCTGAACCGCTACGTCCAGGTAAGGGGGGGCTGACAGCTATACAAGAAGATTGACAAGTGCCACACAGAAGGAACTGCTCGGTGTCTTCGGTTCTGTAGCACGGTGCTCGAGGTCCGTTACCATCAGCAAGGGAGTGGAAAGCAGGCCAGGACTTCAGTGAGAAGAACTGGCAGACTGTTCATGGGCATTTGGTATTTATATGCCAAAGCGTTTGAATTTTGTGCTGCTGTTGATTGACAGTGAAGAGTGATGTTCTCCAGCCTGGGCATGTACCTTGAAGAACCTTTTCCCCTTTTAATGGCTCCAGTTGTACAGCTCTTTACCTGATGTGTCTGGGAACTAGAAGAGTTCACATGTATGAGGTTTTTGTTACATGGTTTCTATTAAGTAGCATCTCTTCTACTGCCTCTCCCCCAACTCTGGTGTCCCACAGAAGTCTGTCTGGCACTGCCCCTCCCTGTGGTCTCATAGCCACTAGTGGACCCCTATGGTCACTTAAAAAAATTCAAACCAGACAGAAGAAAATGCTATGAATATGCAGGTTGTTATTACATACTTCAGTATCTGACTACTGGATGCCAATTACATATTCACACACAAGACACAAGAAAGGTGGCTGTAGTTTTACGTCTTGTTAGACAATGACCTGGAGTCATTTCTCAGCAGCCACTAAAGTTCTCATCCCTTTGTTTTCACTGCATGGTATTGCCTTCCCATGTCTCATTAAGCCCTTAGAGATCTGCATGGCCTACAGAGGTCTAACATGAGCCAAAGACCCAAGAAAAAGAATGATTGTCCTGGCAGGTGCTCACAGGTTCAGCTTGGAACCTGACTGGTCCTTCTACAAAAGCAAACCTGCGTTGCTTTAAAGGCAGACAATTAATTTCAGTAAGTCCACAGCAAGGGGTCTTTATTGTATTTTAAACGAGCGCTTAAACATGAAAAAAACCTGTAGTATAACCTGATTAGTCTAAGGACTTGAGTAAGGGTATGGTACAGACATAAATTCAGAGAGGGCACAGCATGGATGTAACTCCTTTACAGGCACGGTACAGCTATAATTCTGGTAAGGGCACAGAACATGCATAACTTCAGTAAAAGCATGGTATGGTCATAACTATGGTATGGGCAAGGTGTGGTCATAACTGCAGTAAGGGCATGGTGCAATCATAACTCCGGTAAGGGCACAGTATGGTCATAACTCCGGTAAGGGCACGGTATGGTCATAACTCGGGTAAGGGCACAGGCACGTGCAGCGTACTCTTTTCATTTAATGACAGCAGCTTTTTTACTGTTCTGGTGGCAAGCACACAAGGCCACTGTGTTCATCCCTGAAGGACATGGCCCTTGTAATTATGGTTTATAATCAGCACACTCAACCTGACCTCAAATAAATAATAGCACTTTAGACAGTGGGCTGCCCCCTTGTGTTTGGGAGGACTAAATCACTGCCTGTGGCCATGACTACCTTGGGAGGCATTCAGCATTAGAAGACTGTAATCTTCTTGGTAAAACGGTCACTTGAGGGATTGACACAGACTCCTGCCATTAGCCAATAAACATTTGTTTGTCTCATGCTGTTCAATGTACTGAAGCAGTGGCCAGTTAACTGCCATTAAAGCGAGGTAAATGGAATCATAATAACATTTTTGATAACGATTATTTTGCCCAATGAGGTCACGTGAGAAGAAATGGAGAGAGGAGCCACTTGTTCTTCCCGTCCCGTCCTGTTGACGAGCAGTAATTAACATACAGATACTGATCAGGCAAGACAAGATGACGTTACAGATCCGGGTGGTTTGGAAATGTCATTAGCGTAGTGGACAGTTAGCAGCAGCAGCCTAACCAATGCTCTTGCGTTTTGTCATATAGATGTTCCTTGACAGCATGTCCGATGCTTGTGAGCCCGAATCGTTTTTAAAGGAACACACTCTTGGCTTTTCACAGAAGCAGCTACTGGGTAGGTTCATCTGACCCTAGAAACTGCAAAAACTGCTTTGCTACTCTTTTATAAGATTTATGTGGTTCTCAGAAGTGCTGCAGACACTGTTGTTTTACCCTCGGATTTGATTTTAAACCACATTTGACATTTGTGTCTTTCATCAGTGTAGCCAAAAACTCTGGCTGGTCTACATTTGGCCCCTGCTTGCCCGGTTTGCTGAACTAACAGGCGCAATGGAAGGTCAGCTTCTGTTCTCCTGTTGGAGCCCTTACCCTTGCTTCAGGTGAGCAGGCGAATGAGGAGCGTGAATGTGGATCCATGGAGATGCTCTCTCTCCTCCCATGCCTAATGTTGGCAGCAGTTCTTTTGGCCGGTTCCCAGGATTACTGACCCAATGGCTTGACTCATCTCCAAAGCATCCACCAACCAGAATGCCTATGTCAGTCCACTAGTCCACAGGGCTAGCCCATGGAAGCAATTTAATCCAATCAGAAGCAATTAGCAGAATTAGCTTTAAAAAAAAAAATAAGCGAATAAAAGGACTATTATTTTTCATTAACGAGTGACGCCATGCCTGCAGTGCTGCTACTGGTTGCTGCCAGAACGCCCTAATCAGGTTAGATGCAGGAAGACGAGTTGCTTACCTATTCGTCTTGGGACTCGTTCAGCTTCTTAATTATGTAATAAAAAACTGAGATGAACTCCTGGCAGCCTGCAGTCGAAGCAGAGGGGGAACTGGAAGGACAGTGAATCATGGGCATCGCCTTGCCTCCCCCCGACACCCCCCCTGTGCTGAGAATGAGGTCACTTATCAAGGCAGATGGGGCTGGGGCATATTGCAGTTGTTAAATTATTATAATGCATTATATATTTTACAGATCACAGATGATCATGTGACATATTTCACCGGTATGTATGTCTAGAAGTTTACACGCCATGTAAGACTGATGGTGTAGATGACACCTTCAGAGTGTATCTGTCAGGCTGTCTTTTTGGACAGCAATAATGATCCTCTTCTTTTCTCTCTATTTCTGCTTCTGTAAGTTTAAAGACACTCCAGTTCAGATGGAAAAAATCTAATGTTCTCCCTAACATGGCACACTAAATGCCAAAGTGTGTGGGCTTGTTTTATTTTAACTCTAAGAGCGAGCAGACTGTTGAATAAATGAGCTTTGCGGTAGAAGGAGTGAGTACTGACCTCAGGTCCACTCTGCTAAACAAGTGCAGAGCAGTTAGCTGCCGAGCGTGATTCTCGCATGCAGAAGGGAGAGTGTTACGCGCAGCGTGCTGAAACCAAATCTCAGCTGGGCACCTAGGCATGACCAATGAGGAGAAAGGAGCCTGCATCTCTCCTCAGAGGTGGCGCACTTCTCAAATGAGGCGGATAATGGGGCTTTCGAGGCCGAGCGGCCCACGGCCAGCCTCCCTCTCCTGTCCTTGAACTCGATTACAGGAGCCGCACCCGATGTAGAGCGGGATCGTCAGGGTGGGGTCTCAGGGGAGCGGGAAGAGCAGGGCATTAGAGGGGCAGAGCGGGACAGGCTCCGGGAGATGGCTGTAGGGAAACAAAGAGAGCCAAGAGTCCTGTGGCCACCAGGGATGAGGCTACTTTTCTTAAGGGAGAACTGCTGAATTAACCGTTGGCATAGAAACCATCCATTAATAATCGTGAGGCGATTACTGCATGAGCTAACAGTCATGTTGACTGAAATGGGATTGTGATATTCAGACATCAGGGGGATGTTCTGGAAGCTTCCACAGCAAGCCCTCCGAACAGCAATAAGATGCCATGTGCCATAGCAGCGATGTTAGTGCTCTGACTGTGCACTTCAGTAGCCGTCTGATCCCATGTGGTTCAGCTGCAGCCATCAGAAAGGGGCTAATGATTTAGATGCCCCCCTCCATGATGCCCCTGCCTGGCATGTCCATTTTTGGTAAAAGTTTACCGCTACCTTCTCCCATAGTGGGGTAGTTCTGCACACCAGGCAGCTGCAGCCCAGCTTGCTTCACCACAAGGTCAGTGTGACACTTGCCAGAAGTCACAGCCTCCACGAGCAGGATGGATCAGCGAGGGCGCCGTTAAGGCAGTGGCGGTCGCGTCAGCGAAAAGGCCCTGCTTTTTATTGGACGGCAGGCCAATCTGGGCCAGAGCGACGCGTCTGCATGTAAAACGGGCCCTTTCCTCAGGACCATTAAGAGGGGCCGTTTGAAAAACAGACTAGATTTTCTGGCTGATAAAATTTTACAGACCTTTCTGGCCGCAGTGTAGGAGAAAGATGAGAGGTTGAGTTGATGTAAAAGGAGACTGCTGTGGGGGGGGCTGCTGCTGGAGATCTCTGGGGGAGGGTGGAGTGAGGGGACAGGTAAACGTTGGATGCAGTGTTGGGCCCAGAGCACTCCCAAGGCATTGCAGACATTTTTCCCCTTAACACGTGCAGTGTTTTGTCTGCTGCATATTGCTGGCTCCTTGACGCGAGGGTGTGTACTGACTCTGCTTACTAACACCACTTACGCGAGTGTGTGTGTGTGTGTGTGTGTGTGTGTGTGGACTGTGCAATTCATCCCCTGGGTCCTCAGTACCGGCTAGCATCTTTCAACATCATTTTTTTTTACACAGCAAATGTTTCCAGCAGTTGGTGCAGTCTGGATCCATGCTGGATTGCTGTTAGAAAAATTAAGTGTTAAGCCTTTTGTGAATTAATATGTTTAGTGTTGAAATGGCTTCATGCTGTAGAAATGTTATTGAACCTGATGCCTGTACTTGCAGAATATACAGCCTTGAGGCTTATCTGCCCAAGCAGCACCTGTGTGAACGCGCCCCCTTCCTTGCAAGCAAAAACTAGCACAACCGTCTATATAAACTATGTATTATTATTTTAACTTTCAGAGTTGCTTGGCTGATTCTGAGGACTCTCCCTCATATGAAGATTAAATATTTTCTTGCATGAACCATCTCCATCGGTGTCCTGAGAATTATTGAAGATAGAGAAATTTTCCTAACAATTGCGTTCGCTCTGGGGGTGGGGTGCTCCGACCTGTTCTGAAGCTTTACTGGTAAGCAGGCGGTTTGGGCAGGCTGGCTGGAGGGATGAGCATTCAGGCAAATTTGCTCCTTTGAGCTTTGATGCTTTGATTTACATTTGCTAATTTTTACAGGGACCTACATGGCAAAAATTAAAACGGGGGAGGGGGGGGTCAAGGGGGCAGAGCTACAAATCCGGAAGGAGAGTTTAACATGCTGTAGAGACTTACAGATACTTGCTGACAGGAGGACCCACAGCTGTGTTGGGTGAAGGCACATGAAATATCAAGGCCCGTGTGACTTCAGTGAGCAGTGGTTTCCTCAGAGGATGATGGTCACACTGATAAACTGTCCAAATTGGCCTTAAGGTATACAGTAGAGATGCCTATAGGTGTCTCTCTCTCTCTCTCTCTCTCTCTCTCTCTCTAACTCTAATAATGCAGTCCCCTTAGCTACATGATTTTGTTTCCTGGCAGTTTGATTTTGAATGACTGTCTTTCTGGAACAATAGCGGATTGATCTGGGCAGAGGGGTGGGATGTCATTTGATCTGGTTCACAATCATAATAACCTCCCATAGCCTGCCATTATGGCCACATGACCACTGACAGTGCCTCTTGTCTGCCAGGCAGGTAAATACAGCCTGCTAGGTATTAACATCTTCATATTTTCTTAGCAACCTTCACCTGCCGCTAAGAAGAGGATGTCATAATACAGGTGCTTTGAGATGTGGGAAAGGACCCAGGGAGAGGATAATGGAGCCTGCTCTGTCCCTGTCTGTTCTCACAGATGGAAGAGGTGGGTGTGGTTATGTTACTGATGACTAATGGCACGATGTACAGTGGGCGGGGCATTGCAGGTGACAGACTGAAGATCAGGGGTCTTGTTTGTGGGGTGACATTTCTGAGATAAAGAAGACCTGAAAAAGAATAAAAAGATGTTTGACTGTGATGGACATACAGCTGATCCAACAAGAGAGTCAAATGAATAGTCCGTTTAATTTTATCTTCACTAAATGTAAGAAAGATAAGTCTAATGAGTAAGGGGTTATTATTCCATGCTGAATATTCGGTTTATGCAGTAATACCTATTTGTCAGCGTACCTTTTATTCAGACAAGAATTATAGTCAGGTGACACACAATGTGTGAAATATTTGATAGATTGCAGGTTTTAGAGAAAACGAAAAATTCTTCCACATCTCTGTGACAGGATCAGAGAGCCTTTACTGGTTGCTGCTACTGGGAGTAGTAAGGTGACAGGATAAGGTGACGGCATTTTACCAATACCGACTTCTAATCAATAATGCCGTACATACATTTTTTGTATACCTTCGTCACTCTGGCTGTATACTAGAATGCGTAGGAATCTCTATGTTGTTCTACAAAGATAGACTTTACGGCTGGTATTTATCAAAGGACACATAGCAGACTCTGAAAGAAAGTCTTTTTATAACAGCACGAACTGTGGTCATTGGCAGGGTTTTGAAAGCTACAGCGTATCCCAGTATATCAGAACAATGGGGTTTTTAAATGACAGTTACAGAATAGGATTTTCGGTACGTCTTTTGTAAATCTCGGCATTAAGACAGTAAATCTTTAGAATAATATAAACTCTATTATCTGAAAGCATGCTGGATTGTTCTACCTGTTATAAACGGCCTTTATCTTTAGCCGCAAGGTCTTCAGAAGTAGCTCGGTGTTGTGTAGATTGGTGGCATTTTTTTCCACACAATATAGCTATAATTTAATATTACTTGGCTAATAGTGGACCTTCCTCCAGGGATATGTGACAGATGTACCGCTATCTACTATTATTATTACTATTTGTGATTTCTGGAGTGGTCATGGCGAGCTGTGATACAGAGCAGTCACAATCCACTGACACTCACAGGTGATGCTTTAAAGCAGCCACAAGGGGGCGCAGGAAACATTGGCTGCTTGTGCAAATAATGCAGCCAGTTAGAACGTGGCAGAAATACTTTTCAGCGGATTAGTAAGCATTAAAAAAGCATTCACGGTATTAATGTACAAAACTGTGTTTACATGTGTTTCCGTATCACGGATTCATGTTTTGTTAAATAATCTGCTGAAAAGTTTAGAACGGTTTTATGCAGTCAGCTAAGATATATGGATGTGTAAAATTTTAAAGAGGCATACGGCTTTATGTAAATTTTCCCCTCTAAGTCTTTTTGCTTTGAGTTTATTTTGAAACAATAAATATACAATTATAGTAAAATGTGATTGTCAGAAGTTTAATTTCCTATAAGCACAGGAATGCCTTTGACATGTAGAAATGGGGTAGTTCTGCACTGGTACAAGATAGATATAAAATATTCTTGCCAAGGCAGAATTGAATACACACACATGCACGGGTGAGTGGGTTAACAGCCCATGGTTAGTTTGTCAGGATGTGTTCAAAGGTCAGCTAATTGTCTGAGAAGGAGACAGATGGATGCAGGGTTTACTACTGATTGTATGGGGCTTGTAAAGCTCCATCAGAAGGCAAAAGCACTGGGGCTGAGCCTATAAAGGCCATGGACCTTGTAGGAGGACCGGGCACAGCAAGACAGATGGCAGATTCTTTACTGGCACTCCTCAGTTGACCTCAATGCTATTCCTCACCTTTGTTCTTCAGTGCTGCTCCTCACTGCTATTCCTTAACACTACTTTTCAATGCTGCTCCTCACTGCTGCTCCTCAACACTGCTTCTCACAACTGGTCCTTAACACTGCTCCTCACTGCTGATCCTCAGTGTTGCTTCTTAGTGCAGCTCCATACCTCTACTTCTCACCACTGCTCACTAAAACTGCTCCCAGTCACTGGCCCTTTATTACTGGTTTTGGTCCTTAATTTTTGGTCAGAGAGAATCTGTCAGGGCTGCAATTTTTTTCTAGTTTTCCAGCACAAATAATGTTGTGCTTCAGTTAATTATGTGCTTCAGTGATCAGAGACTAACAGAACTTGAACAAAAGGCACAGTGGCGCCGGCGACCTCTTCGTCTGTGTGAGCCCAAAAACTATTTATGTAATGTGCTCTGGAAAGGTGGACTTTGAACGGAATAAATTTTGAGTCCTGCATAAGGAATGTATTCATAGCTGCTGTTTAAATGCCTTTAATCCTTTGGGAAGCTTCTGATTCCAGCATGTTGGAGCTTCTAAAAACAGATACCATTTAGCAAAGAATGCTGGTAGCAACATAGCAGGTTGTCATCGGTCAGTGCTGTCATGTAGGTATTATTAGCAACTATGATAATATTTGTTCACCGGTCAAGTGGGGAATGATTCATGTTACAGAGGAAAAACCCATGTGCTATTAATCAGACCAAATTTATGTTACTTCATTTAGCTGCTTAAGTTATTTAATTTTCCTGTAAAAACTAAAAAACTGCCATATTTTATATAGATGGATGTTTTAATTTAGAAACTCAGGTGCCCCCTTGTCGGGAAATTTCAAGGTGAGGGCATTGAACTGCTGAGAATGAGGCAGGATGTGGACTGTGTCAAAGTGCCATGTTTGGGTGTGGGGGGAGACACCAAGGGGGTGGGAAGAGGTCATTATTCCAAGAGTCACCGCCACAAAGGCATAAAAAATGGACAGTCAGGCATTTGTTGTGCTTTCAGCTAATGGCAAAAGGAATGCCACGGAGCAGCTCGGACTCACCGGCGTTACAAATTCTAATCACATTATCAGTCAAGCTGGTGTCATGAAAGGAGACGCCGAACTCTGTTCTGTGGAGCGTTTTTAAAAGATGCGCGATGGGCAGCACACCGTGTAAGTGCGGGGAGATCATCATTCTCTTCGTCCCCTTTTGTGGGACTGTAAGTGTCCCGGTCACTGTGTATTTAAAAAGTCCGGAGCGCTTCCTGTCACAGTGAATTGACGTTGCTCTCATCTTCGATGACGGTTCGCTTTTGACAGAGGCCACCAATCATACTAATGCCTTTGTTCAGGCATCCTGAAGGACGTGAAGTCAATATTGCAATTACAGGTAGATTCCTATTCTAGGGCTGTTCAAATGAATCGATACCCTAATAAAACAAGTGGGCTGGATCCAACGGGTTCAGTTGCCTGGTTGGCCTCGATGAGGTTGCAGCGTGTCCACCCGTATTACTGCCTAGCGACATGTCAGGCAACAGGGAATCAATATGGCATTGCCACGGTAACCCTACTGGAACGTGTTTCAAATACGGATATCCTGTAGGTCCACAAATGGGTGCCCGTCTTACTTTTTGAAATGACATGGTTGTTTCTCAGTCATCAGGTTGTTTTGCATCTTCTGAAAGTACCTGCTTGTTGGTCGACATACATCCCCCCTTAGTAACACCGCTGTGTGGAATACAGTGCCAGTCCTTCCAAGGTTCTGCAGATCTGAGCTCCAGAACCCATTTCGCAAACCAAAGCAACTTCCTAGCTTTCATCAGGACAGTCACATTTTAAACGCGTGTGCAATGTTTTGAATTTAACACCGACGGACATTCCAATCATGACACTATAACATGGTTATATTTGTTTTCACTTCCTAAAGGTTAGTGTCTGTTGCGTGTAACAGGTGATAACAGATTCCTTTGCTAGGGTTAACACTCAGACAGGCTGCCTAAAATACTGCTTCCATTTGCGCTGACAGGGCGAACATGACACACTGAAGTGTAAATATGTGAGATGGATCCAAAGAAACAGGATTGTGAATGACAGGAATTCCTCAGAAATCCAACCTTGCTTAACAACATGGAAAACCTCTGGTTGGCATTAAACTTGCATATATGTCTCATAAAAGTTGCAGAGGTCCAGCAATTAATCAGTTATCCGAGGGTGATGACTGCTGCATAATTGATGGTGTAGACGGTCCCTCTGTGTCTGAGTTTGAGATGTTTGTACCGCATGTTGCCCAAGATGGAGGTGGGAAAACAAAGGCGTGGCCTGTTGACTTAAACTCAGTAGGCTGCTTGTAGAGGTTTAGGGTTAGGTTACACTGTCATGTAGGACATACTGTGAAAGGAAGTCATTTAAACCGGTTCCTGGCCAAGAGACCACACTAGCACAGCTGCTAGGGAGAGATGCCACAGAAGAGCAGTGGGCTAACATCCACACAGGTAAGCAGGACTTTGGTTGTGTTAGCGCTGTGGACTGTGAGGTTTCTTTCATAGGACACCTGCGACTTGGGACAGTGTGCGCATGGTACCCCCTGAAGGTAAGAGGTCACCTCTAGATATGGTCGCCAGTGTGCCTGTTTCATCCACGTCGGTTGTCTTGCTGTTCTTGAAGTGGCGCTGTGTGTATGGTACCCAGGCAGGCGTTATTCTAACAGGAGCCCAGCATAAGGGGCTCGCTTTTATTCCCATGCTGACATACCACTAACAGTCGTGTGGTAAAAAGTGGCTTCCTTAGGCCGGTATTTAGTTGAATTGGTGTTGAAGAGGATGGCGTGCTGGATCACTTATGGCGGTGGTGGAATCGGACGGTCGTGCTGTGTTCAGTTTTCCGGTGTGCTTTGTAAAGGAACTGGAAATGCCTACATGTATTACATGTCATTTGGAGGAAAAGTGCTAAGTGGGTGCATGTTACAGCTTTTAAAAAAACACAAAACCTTCACCTGCTCCCTGGACTACAACAGTCACCACCCGTACTTTCCTAGCCATTATACAGTTTTTCAGTGTCTTCCAAGTGAGTTTTATGCTTTCAGTCCTTCAGTTATTAGGGTCTGATAGCTTTAACTGTATGCACAATTTCCCTCTGAAAGTGGTTTAGTCAGCACCTGTCTGTCTAAGCAGAACCAAGCTCCAGACTTCTCGGTTCTGGGGTGACCAGCTCTGGAGCAGTGCCGGCTGTGTTATGATGGCAGTTTTCCATCCTAACAGACTTGTGTTTTTGTGTTTCACGTGCCTCTTTGTGTGTCAGGTTTGCTGGGCTCCATGACTGATGGAGGCTCGCGCCAGAGCAGCCCTCTGAACACACACGTGAGCGTCTATCCGTCTTTGTGTTGCCCACCTCCCTCACACTCTTCTCTCTTCTTATGACCTAGTTTACCAGTTAATGCAAACATGCATAGCACTGCCCTGCCTGGCAGATAAATATTGACTGTCCTTGTTTAAATAGAGAAGCCTGGAGTTTGTGCTGAGTGCTGAGGGTCACCTGACACCAGACTGACATCAGCTGACGTCTGGCGCGCCTCGTGTCTGTGCGCCGACGGGGTTTTGCTAAACGTTTTGTCCTGCGGCCCTGTCTGAGCTGCTGCTCTTTATAGAGGGATTACATTAGCTCTCTATAGCCATGTTCCTTATTAGTAATTCATGAGTGGAGCGTGGCAGCACTGAGCCCCTCCCAGTGTGAAAATCAGAGCTCTGTGCCTTTAACTGTGGCTATGCCGTCACTCCTACCCCCCCTCCTTCGGGGGCCGCATGTGCAGAGTGAGCATCCCATTTGTCACACGTGACGCTCTGTGTGCTGGCCCAGGTCCAACGCGCTTCCTGCGCCATGATTGGCCCAGGCTGCTGTCAGTCAGCAGCTCCTGCTGTGCTGCCGGCAGGCCGGCTCTGGTTGTAGGAGGAGCAGCACGGAGGACGATGGAGCTGCCTCTTCCGGACGGCGAGTGTCTGTCGGCTCCTGCCGCCGCTGCCTGCTGCCCTTGAAGGCTAGGACGAGCACCGCGCAGCTGTTCCTCGAGCTTCTGGGCCATCTCTTTGCGTGGGCGAATTCCTCCAGCAGCGTCTCCTGGCTGGCTGGGGCACTGCCATGGGGGGCTGGCCATGCTGAGCCGGGGGAGGGAGGGCCTGTTCGAGCTGGGCGGCCGGCTCCAGCGGCAGGGTGACTCTCGGGCAGCGCTTCACTGTTTCCTCAGCTGCCTGCTGGGGCTGCCGCATGTGCACAGCTTTCCCGAGCTGCCCAACTGCCTGCACCAGGTGAGCCCCCCCTCCAACCCCCCCTGCATGCGAGGGATCGGATTAGCACTCCAGCAAGCTTCTCTCCCTGGCACCGGCTCAGGTTTGACAAGACTCGTGTGTGTGTGTGTGTGTGTGTGTATGTGTGTGTATGTGTGTGTGTGTGTGTGTGTGTGTGTGTGTATGTGTGTGTGTGTGTGTGTGTGTGCGTGTGCGTGTGTGTGCGTGTATGATAGAGTGTGAGTGTGCATTCATGCACACATGAAGAGGATGAGTAAACCGTAGAGATGTGTACATTCTCTCAGGCTGCCTTTCACATGACTTACTGCTGATCACACAGGGCATGTGAAGCTCTCTGTGAAGGCAAGGAACCGCATGTCACAGCCTTTACTGTAACACTTCTCATCCTCAGCGTGGCCTGACCTTCAGAGTGGTGGTCATGCGATATGTTATCGCTCGTTAAGGCGAGTCTGACGCTGTAAGACAAGGGTGCAGTGGTGTTCGTCTGCACATCTGGAAGCACACCTGGGCAGGACTGACGTAAAGGCAGCTCGTGTTATGACGTTAAGCGCGACACTCAGCCCGTCCATGAGTCCTGTACAGAACGTAGTTTATTTCATTCCTTTCCAAGGTAGACGCTCAGCCTCTTGCTCCAGAGCCTGAGTACAGCCACCCAGTGTGGCGCCTGCTTTCTTGGGCTTGTGTTCAGTTTATGTTCAGTAAGTTCTGTGTTTTGACTGTTTTGTCATCACGCTGACGGATGGTGTGCCTCAGCAAAGTGCAGACTGGGGCTGTCGCATTTGGTTGGGCAGCTGCTCCGTCACAGCTCGCACAGGTGACCACAGATCCTGTGTGAAGTCAGAAACGTGTACAGGGGATGTGCGTGGGCAGCAAAATTTAAAAAAAAGACTGATATGAACATGAAAGGTGAGGGGGGAGATGGCTATCTTTAGCTCCTCTTCTGAAGACCAATGATGAGTCCCTGATCCAAGTATCTGTCTTCTCCTGAGCTGTCAGCTGTGTGTGTATGTGTGTGTGTGTCCAAGTACTTAAGTCTGCAAAAACGTGCAAAGATTGAAATCTTGGACAGTGAGTGATGGATATAAACCATTCACATAAATAGAAATTCAGCAGGCAGTCCCTAGTGGGAAAACAGGACAGGCAGTCCCATGAGAAAACATCTTCAGTGCTGGTGCCATGAAGCCAGGTGACAAGAGAGGACAACGATTTCCGTTCTTGTTTTGTTCATTTTCAGATGAAAAATCTCATTTAAACTAAGAAGGAAGAACAAAAAACAGCTCACGTTATGCCAAAATGAGACAGACCAAGAAGCTACTTAGTGCAAGGCTGATGCTACAACTTTGGCTCTAAGGAGCACATGGGCATGTGACCCTTCTGCATCATCAGAGTACATGTGACCCCCCTGCATCATCTGAGTGATGTCTCTCCCGCTCTCTTTTTCCCTGCAGATTGCTGAGCTCTTTATTGAAGAGAAGAACTGTATCCTTTCCCATGTGACTGGCCTAGCGAACCCTTCAGGAATCGTGAGAAGCTGCTGGCAAGTAGGCAAATGGGAGCCACTCTGTAGGTGCCCAGGAGCCTGACGGTGTAGGTGCGGGAGCCATGCTGGGTGTAGGCATGTGTCGGCCCACAGCTCATCTGTGACGGAAGGTGTCGTGGGGCTCCACCTCTCTGCCCTTGTGAGCTCTTATCGCCTTGTAGGATGGAGTGGAAACACTAATTAGTTGCAGAGGGACCCACCAGGGGGTGCTGATAACACTTGCACAGCTGCGGTGCCGTCTGTGCTATTCTGCACCTTGCTTGGCATTTAATGTGTAGCGCTATGCGGGCCCGATAGCACGCTGTAGGACCATGGGAATTCTGCTCCAGCTGGGACGCAGTTGCACGTTCCAGCACGGTCCCCTGGGTCCCGTTCATCATCGTTTGTGTCACATCCCGAATCTCGCTTGTGTTTGGGGTTTCGCTGCGTTGCCCTTTCCGCTGACGTCGGAAAGGCACATTGTGCAGCAGCCAGAAGCATTGAGTCAGGCTGCTCCTATTGGTCAAGCTGGCTCAACGCTCCTGAGGTGGCGGTTTTTGCACGGGCTCCAATGCAGCCGTGTTAGCATGCGCTTTGCCAGCAGAAAACTTTGTACAAGGAGAACTCGGAGGCACCACAGAACATCAAGCGTGCCAGGCTGGCATCTCCTGATTTCCTCAAGGTCTTGTGAGGTCCACTGATCACTGTGACAACACAGTTGGCATCAGGAGGAAACTGACAAACAAGAAGACTTTACAACAAGTCAATTGGCAATGCAAAAACCATCATGAAGAATTCTAAATTTATGCATATCTAATGTATCAAATTGTCACAGGAAATCTGAAGTAATGTATTTGAGGAATGTAGAACTGCACCCTTCAACGTGTTAGAGAGCTAAACTGAGGTTTGAGGAGCTGTGTCTGGACACTGCTCTGTTTGAGCAGAATGAAGCAGAGTGTATTACTGTCTCTGTAATGGGCACATAAACAGCAGATGAGCTGTCTGACACTTTGCGCGATAAGGTGCAGGAGAGTGTATTTCATGCGCCATATGTGAGCGTGAAGGGTGTCTATCTCTCCATTTTTATCTCCAAGATAAATGTGACCTTTGTCACAGTGTGGACTTAACGTGGCCTGTCCTCATGTCACTTGATGGTGCTTTAAGGGAAGGACAATATCCCCATTGTGTGTGTCATACAGAGCCTGTAAGGGCTTAAGGCCGATGATGTTAGATTGTCTGCATTCCATTACCAGTATCAGGTGGCACAATTACAAAGCATTAGCCAATTAGCTGTCAGTGTTCTTTGCCGAATCTTATTTGATCCACTAAATGCACGCAAAACTTAATTTGATTAAATTCAACATACAAAAAACCCATCTCTGGTACTGTGCTAATCCCTTGGAGTGGAAGATAAAGGAGGCACGTGGAATTGTTTTTCTACTGGAGGCCTTTTCTGAACGTCATGGCCCTCGTTAGTTCCACCGTGCAAGGCAGCCGTCTGACACAAAACGGTAACATTTCAACAGGCCAGCCCCAGCTGTTAGCCAAACCAGGAGGACTGCGCTCTGCTATGCCTGGCACCCGTTCTGCCTGGACAGTGTGCCCAGCCCTAAAACGAAGCCCTTCCGTCTGCTAAATGAGTGACGAGCAGGAACGAGAGAGCGGAAACGTGAAGAAAAGGAACATCCTTTGTGGCCACACTAACTTTTGCACATTCACCTGCAGATATACCGTCTATTATAATAACTCAGTGCTGGAGAACAGGGAAGAACGTGCTGTTTATTCACCACGCTTGTATTTTTTAGCAGTTATCGTTGTGTGCACAAAAAATCTGTGTTTGAGAATTTGTTTTAATTTTTGACGTGTTAGGATGTGGTAATGAGGGGAAAGAGAATTGTTAGAAATATTGCTGCTAGGAATTGACTGAAAGCTTGGATATCTTCCATCCAATATTTGAATAAATGTTTAAACTGGGTGCGATTAATGTGAAAGACAGACAGGGTGTTTTACTGCTAAAAGCTGGACATTCCCTTCAGCCTCTGATGTTGCAGGCCAGCCAAAGATAGCAAGGTCACCATGGTTATACTGCACGAGGGACCCAGGCCCCCCCAATTCGCTGTTTGTCGAGTGTCTAGTATGAGACATGGGACAGCGTGCACTGTTAATGATTTACCGCTCTGCTGAGGACAGTATTACAGAGATGAGTCCTCCTGTTTTATGGTGCTCTGTCATTCATCATAGGTCTGTTTAGTTTATTTTAACTGTTGATGTTGGGGCCCTGTCAGTCCCAGACGACCTCAGCATTCCTGTTCTCCCTCTCTTTAGAACATGACTGACCAGCACAGGACTGCGCTTTTATTCCCACCTTCTGCATGAAACCACCATATTTAAAACTGAGAAAACACTGCTTTTCTGGAACATGTGACCCCCCCCCCGGCACTTGTCCCTTCAGATGTCAGCGCTTGTAGGGCACAGTGAGAGCTCGGCTGCCTGTCCAGAGCCAGGACACATACATTAGAAATATGCACTCATAAGTAGGTCAGGAAAGCAGCGATTTTAATATAATTTTCTACCTCAGGGTCCTTAGTCTCCCAGGAAGCTGACTCACTGATATGCCTTGTGGGTGTCCCCTTTCAAAGGTACGCTTCTGTGCCCTGCACCTGGGTCGTGTGCCTCTTTTTGGTGGCGTGTTTCACTCGGGGCTCGGAGGTATAAGTGCTTTGGGGTTAACATCCCGTTCAGTGGTAACAGAAGGCTGGATGTAGCCCCCATAAAGCACAACAAAAGGTTCTGGAGTGGGGGGGGGCACTGTTTCACAGCCACACCACCTCCCCTCCAGGTTACGATAGGGGGCAGGTTTGTCTTCTCTCCTTTTTTTATTGCGGACGCCAGAGGAACAGGACAGCGGGTTCTCGGAAGCATCCCACACCAGCATTTGCCCTTGACTGCCACAAACAGATGTGAAGGCCTTGCAGTTCATCCAGGCAGAGAAGATGTTCTACGAAGTGGCTCTGATCGAGCTCACCGCCATCCAGGGTACAGCAGGTAAGTCCAGCAACCCCCTGCCACCTCTCTGGGCCATGCATGCGAACTAACTGTTTGAGCACTGTCTTGCTTGCTAAGAAGAGCAGTCCTCCTTGTATCAGACGAGGCTGTCGTGCTCTGTCAGGTCCGGCGGTGCGCGAGGCTGCCTTACAGCCGAGGGTCATTTCAGCTCGGCTCAACAGCTACCAAGCGTAAGAGAGCTGTCCCCGCCTGTAACGCGAAACTGAATTACGCCACAGTTTGCTGTCCGGCTGACTGTCATTTCAGGGGTTGGGTGTAATTACACATGGGAAACATCATCGTTGTTCTGTGGCGAGCGTGCTGTGGAAGGAAATCACGGGGCATTACAGTGCCTGGGCAGGGAGCGATACCAGGGTGGGCCTTCTGTTACTACGGCCACAACACCAGAACGCAGCCTGAGTAGAAATGTCACTGCTGCCCACTTCCTTTGGTGGATGAGTTCGGACATGACGTGGAGGCTCCAAACTCCAGCCTCTGGCTTTCGTATCCAATGGCACGTTTTTACGGCAGAGCGCTGCCGCGTTGCTGTGCTAAAAGCCCCCAAGGCGGCAATGATTAATCACCTGGCAGGCATCGGCCAGGTGTGTTGGGGCCCGTGTTTATTTGCCGCGGGCCTCGCTGACTCAGCAGCCGGGCTGCAGCGTGGTCAGGACAGAGGGGCTGCAGAGAAGTCAGTATGTGTGGAAGACAAACGGCCCTGCCGGGAGCCGTCTGATTAAGGGCTTCTCAGAGCCGCAGGAGCCCGGGGGGGGGGGGGGGGGGGGGGGAATAAGCGGTTAGCCCTGCCTTGACACCCACCACAATGCCATCCGCCCGGTTTTGTATGCCTGTG
>JABJVR010048448.1:0-24422 GCA_025773905.1 Chitala chitala
TTTTTTTTTTTTTGTTTTTTTTTTTTTTTTTTTTTTTTTTTTTTTTTTTTTTTTTTTTTTTTTTTTTTTTTTTTTAAATATTCTTTACCCGCTCCCTCTTAATTATATGAAGAATAAAGATTAGCTTTTAGGGTTGTGAGAAATAGATGACAGTCACATGAAACTGTTAAGTCCATATATAATCCCCCCCCCCCCCCTCTCTTTTGACTAGCTGGTTTCCCTGGTGATGTTGACTCTCCTGAGATTTGTCAACACTAGTTCGGGTTCGGTGCATTGATTTATTCTTCTCGTCTTCCATCACTCCTCACACACCTGTTCCCCTGTTGATTTGTGTTCCTTCTGCACCCCCCATCTCCCTCCACCCAGCTTCAGGTCTGAGTTTTGGTTTGAATTTAAATGTTCGCTGATGTAATAAAGTGTTGAGATAAATGCAGTAGATACAAATGGACGTGTCTTCCTTGCCTGTCCTTTATTCATCGTGATTGTTACTGCAGAGGTCAGTCTTTATTCTGAGCCCCAAGGAGCTGTGGGATTTGGAAAGGATTACAGTCCCTTTCCTCTTGCTTCTCAGTCTGAAGGTTTATCCTTCCTTTGCATCTCATTCAGTGTCAAATTGACATTTGTGCGTTTTATTTTTTACTGTTTTGTATAATGAGTTACTTTTATAGTAGGTGATCTGATTGTCTTTGAAACTGCAAAGTGTCAGTTAAAACATTCTGAAATGTATTTTATTTATTTTTTTTTTCCCCCTGCCTGAGGCAGAGACTGACCCATCCCAGATTATCTTTTTTCATTAGTAAATTCTAACCCCAAGAATGAAGAGTGATGAGATTATTAAAGAGTCTAATAAATTGGGTTAAACTTGGTGTGCGCATGCAAATTTTGACTTGAAATGATGCGTGAGTCTCAATGAGCAAATGCCTGCATTTGGCAGAAGCAGCTGGGAATGGGATTAAAAGGGATAGTTGGGAGAAATTGGATCAGATTGTAGTAAATTTTGGCAGTGAGTGGACTCCAGTCCCTACAGGGATGCAGTGGGTGGTGGTGGGGTTGTGGGATTTTGAGGAAGGGAAAAATAAATTCACTGATTTAAGTATACACATCAGGGCCACTGCTATTAAATGGTTGTCATTGCTGTGATTAGTTACCATGTCAATGGTTGGCTTTTTCTCTTCATTATATTGTCGGTCTAGCATAGTCGTCCATTGTGCCTGTATGCAGACCTGTCAGCGTTTGTCTAAGTGAATTTAATTTTACATTTTAATGGATTGCTTCATGCTTTCAAACAGCCTTATTTGGACGAAATTTTAATCTGGGGTTGATGGTTGTATAACAAGCCGTCTTGCACATGTGATGATGGACGCGATTGGACTGCTTATGTGTGTTAGTAACTGAAGGAGTGTAATAACGTGTACAGTGTGACACTGTGGGATGAGCTTGGGGTTTGCTAGAATAATGTCATCTGCAGAGTGCTGACGCCGGTTTATACTGAGGCATTCCTGAGTTTCTCTGTAGGTTCTTGCTCAACAGGAAGATGTCAGGAGTCTGGCTGACCGGCGTGTGGCTTCGCTTCTCAACAGGTGGGCTACGAGAATGCGGGAACAGTGGAGTTCCTGGTGGACAAGCACGGCAAGCACTACTTCATCGAGGTGAACTCCCGCCTGCAGGTGGAGCACACGGTCACTGAGGAGATCACAGAGTGAGTCTCGAACACATGACCACCTCTACCTTTGCTTATTATTCACATTAGTCATCCTCCATCCATCTGTTTTTTAATAACACTCAACCCACCACATTTGCGAATTTGACATTTGTGGTTTCAGTTTTTTCACAAGTTGGCTGTGAACAATTATTTGGGAATATTATTGGGAGCATGCCTAAAAGATCGCAGAAACTCACAGACTACGCATAATCCAAATGTATAAACAGTGCTGAGTCTGATTTTGTGTGTGTGTGTGTGTGTGTGTGTGTGTGTTTATATAATAGACAATATTTAGTCTGCACTTACACTAATCTGTCTTCAATGCTAAAGCATCTTTGTCTCACAAACCAGCCCCACTGGCGTGTTGGCTGTCTTTGTGACTGTGGACTCTGCTGTTTCTCGAAGTATATTTTAAAAATTAATTTGGCACTTTTTTAACAAAATTAACAAAAGTTAATTTTGGAGCCCAGTGCTCCTGAAAGTGTTCCTAAGAGGAAGAAGAACGTGATGACTCTGTCACAAAAGTGAAATTGCTAGATATGCTGTGGAAAGTATACGGGTACAGTACTGTTTGTTTAGAAATCGATAATTAATACTTTGTATCATTCTGACTAGTGGACTGTTATAGATTGAGGTTGATGGTGCAGGCAGTGTTGTTCTTGAATTTTCACATTTGCAGGGTTCTTCTGCCCCTAACCCTTGTGAATGTGAAGGGGCCACTGTATAACCTTTTGATATTTAGCCCTTGAAAATCTGAAAAGGCGTATCTGTCAGACATCACAGGAGTTCAATCAGACCATCAGAGTAAAGAGTCCTAGTGGAATGTCTGCCAGGTGTTTGTGCGAAAGCACTCAGCCTCGTTTATAACGCACAGGGACTGACCACCTCAGATGACACAAGAAGTCTTATGGGCACAGTAACAATTGAGGAATGTTCTCTGTGTTTTTGTTCTTTGGCCCATGGTACAGACCTCACGGGGCTATTCTTCAGACAAGGTTGACTCTCACCTTCCCCCTGTTGAATATCCTGTGTACTGCGCTTGCAGATCACCTTGATAAATCACCTTACTTTTGTTCCAGGAATTTATTTACTCCTCCCAAGACTTTGCGGGTTCTCTCAGGGATGCCCTGATCTACATGCTCGTTAATCAAAGCCCACGCTCTGCACAGACGCGTACATCACACCCGCCCCTTGTTTTTGTGTGATGCAGATCTTGTTGGACCCAGCCAGTGCGCCTGAAGGGTGACGGTTGCTCATGCTCAATGTTTTTATTAAGAATACTAATGTAGCTGTTGACATTTCATAAACTGACCTTTATGCACACAGCAGAACTGCTACAAAAACTCCACTCAAGCATGTCCATTGACAAACTTACAAATGAATATTCAGAAATTTGATGTGTTCGGAATTCAAGAAACAAGGGTGTCTCCATAGAACGTAAAAATGAGGGATGTCTTACAGAGCACATGCTCAATGTCTATTTTATTTTTATGCGTCCCCCCCCCCCATTGCCCTCGCTCCTGCTATAGTTTCTAAGTCGTGGGGAGGAACAAGCCTTTGGTGAGAAAGGAGTTGACGTCTTTGCATTAAGAAAGTCATTGGCGATTAATGCACCCCGGCTCCAGTTGGGGTGCAAGACAGGGTGTGGGATGACAATGCGCACAGATGGTGCAAGCACGTCTGTGGGATTCGGATATGAGGTTTCAGACTGATGTGGCGTGTAATGTTCCATTTGTCTTATTTTTGCTGCCTTTCTTTGATGGTACATCACCACTGGAAAAACTAATGAGGTGGGATGGGATGTAAAAATGTCAAAATGATCATGTTTTGTTCCGTAGTGCCTCTTACTGCACTGTGATTATGGTCTTAGTTTAAGCCAGGTGTCTGTCCTAAGTTCCAGCCCTGCCATTGTGTTCAGGTGCGTATCGTTCCTCTGAGTCGCCCACTTGCCGTAAAACTAGTGCATTAAGATGCACAAATAGAAACTTCCTCCTTTCTAAATCATACCTCTCGTGTGACCTGATTCATAAATTTGTGCACACTGGGATTGTCTGGGGAATCACATCTGACCTCATTTGTTTTATTCAGTGGTTGTTTCAGCCTGTAGCATGTTTTAATGTCACCTCCTCAATGTTGATACGTGTTATATGTAAGGATACTTAAAATAACTGGCCAGAAAGTTCCCTGGCTCAGCTGTTAACTGAACCCTGGATACAAGAGAACTGCATTCTGGCAAGCACCCTAACTTGCTTTTCCTGAGCAAGTGGTATTAGAGAAATATTGGTACATCTCTCTGTAGTCCAATGCTTCACACAAAAAGGATTATCATCTGTTTTAGGAGATTAAACTGGTTGATGCCAAAGTGGTCCCTTTGCTACATACTTCTGGAAATCAAGTAGTCAGACTAGCTGACATGGAAACAAATGTCTGCTTGAATGTGTTGTATAGCATTTAGATAGCTGTCATGTGCACAATACCCGAGTGCTGTTACTTTGCTTGAAGTCTGTAGTTATTTATGCTAAAATGGAACTCAAGATTTGCCCTCAGTTTGCTGATTCTCATTTTAATATAGCAGTCTAATTGGGATACCTTTTGTGAATGTCATGGGGGTTTTTTTTTTTGTATTGGATAAAACTGATTTTGAATTTTGATGTATTGGACCATTTCTGTCTGTGTATGCACAAAATTGGTATGCTGCTAATTATTGCTAATTAGCGTTGTGACATCTGTATGTGAGGAGCAACTGAAGGGGGAAGACGATGTGAGATTAAGCGCGGTTGCCGTGTCATCACCAACGCTTTTATTAGGTTCCTTTTTCTCCTCTTTTCCATGCTTATCAGACAGTTTTGGATCTGGGTTCAAACGAATGGAAGCAGATAAAGATGTAAAGAGTGAGGTAGAGAGGTGTGCGAAATACGTTGAGATTCCCTAACAGCTCTTCTCTAACAGTTGCCGTCCGGGACAAATTCATTAATGTTGTACATCTACCCACTTTGGGAACTGCTTGGAGGGAGGGAGGGAGGGAGGGAGAGCGAGAGAGAGAGAGAGAGGGAGATGCACTGCGTATTACAGGCAACATATGCACTAGATGGTACAATGGTCCTTTGAGATGTAATTGCATCACACATTAAGGGAATTACTCTAATGGTAGTTTGCTAACATGTTCTTCTGTTCAGACTTGGGCAGAATGAAGCGCATGCTTGGAAGCCTAATGCCTTTACTTGAAAGGGCTAATTAGTTTAAACGGCTCTTGGTTTCATTTAGGCTGGCTCTTCCACCCCCTCCATTACACCAATGTTATTTCACTGTTTAATACTTAATTTCCAGTTGGGACCAATGCAGTGCAGGTCTGCTTAGTCATCATGACTGTTTAGTTAAAAATATTGGTCACCCTGCAACATCTTCTCGCCACTTCCGCAGTGTTATCAAGAGTGGGCGACTCGATCGCAAATCAAATGCACTTTTTTAAATGGAACATTAATCAATAATTTAATTAAATGAAAAATGAAGACATGCAAAAATAAGTTTGCAGTCTGACTTAAAATAGTCCTGCCGAGATGTTGAACATAAAGCCAGCGCCCTCCTCTGCACTTTCTTTCATGTCAGCAGCTGAAATGTGAAGTGGCTGGTATTTGTCTTTTTTTTAAAGCCAGTGCCTACAGAGTTGTGAAGTAAGACTCAGGCACTGGCAGACACAATAAGAGTCTTAAGCAGGCCCTGTTCACCTTGCTGGTGCACATCTGCCGCTGCAGGTGCTGATTCGCGTTGGTGCCTGTAACCGAGCAGAGGAATAGCTCTGCTTCTGAGCTGCGACCACAGCAGCGCAACTTGACCTTGCCTTTCATTTCACATCCCGCTGCAGTATCTGACTTGTGGTTTTGTCCTGGCCCCCTTCCCTTGGTGCACACTGCCAGACACCGTGTTGGGCATGCGGGTTTTGGCAGCGTACCGGTGTGCAGTTTAAATCTGACTGTAAGCTTTTTGCTGTCCAGTAGGCTGTTTCCAGTGAATAGGCAGAGGGTATCTTTAATAGTTCAGGTGCTGGAGGTGTGGCTGAGTGTTTAACATGGTCTTGTTAACTTCCTGCTGCTCAATCTCCTCAGAAGTTAAACGTTTTGCGCTTAAGTTGGGTGTTTCAGCCCTGTCTACAAGGGTCCTCCTGTATTAATGGGTGAAGTGTAAAACTGCAAGTGAAAAGCATGTGTTAAGGAACTAAATAATACATCTCCTTCAAACACTTGATGCACAGACGTAAGGGAAATTAACTGAAATTCGTCTGCTGCATACGAATGTGCTGCCACACGGCACGGAGTGCGGTGTTTAATCTTTCCTGTACGGTGATGTGCGCTCGCTCTGGGAGAATATGAAACTGATAAGCAACAGTCTGTTCATTTGTAAGCATATCAGTTTGTAACTCCCGTATGATGATATGGAATTTATCACAGATCGGCATATGATATTGCTTGGTTTTCCCTGATTTTATGGTCATTGTCTGAGTTTCCTCCAGATGGATTAAGCTATTGGGCATACACAATATGTCCTTGCTCTCAAAACTGCAAAGAATGCATGACAGTTTTTGGCAATTTAATATTTTAAGATTTGTCCAATAAGCTACACTATTACACAAAAGTATTGGGACGCCTGCCTTTACACACATGAATTTTAATGGCATCCCAGTCTTAGTCTGTAGGGTTCAACATTGGGTTGGCCCACCCTTTGCAGCTATAGCAGCGTCAACTCCTCCGGGAAGGCTGTCCACAAGGTTTAGGAGTGTGTCTATGGGAATATTTGACTGTTCTTCCAGAAGTGCATTTGTGAGGTCAGGCTCTGATGTTGGACGAGAAGGCCTGACTCGCAGCCTCCGCTCTAATTCACCCCAAAGGTGTTCTGTCGGGTTGAGGTCAGAACTCTGTGTAGGCCAGTCAAGTTCCTCCACCCCAAACTCACTCATCCATGTCTTTATGGACCTTGCTTTGTGCATTGGTGCTCAGTCATGTTGGAACATGCAGGGGCCATCCCCAAACTGTTCCTACAAACTGGGAGCATGAAATTGTCCAAAATGTCTTGGTATGCTGACGCCTTAAGAGTTCCCTTCACTGGAACTAAGGGGCCAAGCCCAACCCCTGAAAAACAACCCCACACCATAATCCCCCCTCCACCAAACTTTACACTTGGCACAATACAGTCAGGCAAGTACCGCTCTCCTATTGGCACAATGCAGTCAGGCAAGTACCATTCTCCTGGCAACCGCTAAACCCAGACACGTCCATCGACATTGCCAGACAGAGAAGCATGATTTGTTACTCCAGAGAACACGTCTGCACTGCTCTAGAGTCCAGTGGTGGCGTGCTTTACACCACTGCGTCCGACGCTTTGCATTGCACTTGGTGATGTAAGGCTTGGATGCAGCTACTTGGCCCTGGAAATCCATTCCATCAAGATCTCTATGCACTGTGTTAATCTGAAGGCCACACGAAGTTTGGAGGTCTATAGCTATTGACTCTGCAGACAGTTGGTGACTTCTGCACACTGTGTGCTTCAGTGTGTGCTAACCCTGCTCTGTCATTTTACATGGCCTACCACTTCGTGGCTGAGTTGCTGTTGTTCCCAGTTGCTTCCACTTTGTTATAACACCACTAACAGTTGACTGTGGAATATTTAGTAGTGAGGAAATTTCACAGATGGACTTACTGCACAGGTGGCAACCTATCATGGTACCACGCTTGAATTCACTGAGCTCCTGAGAGCCACCCATTCTTTCACAAATGTTTGTAGAAGCGGTCTGCATGCCTAGGTGTTTGATTTTATACACCTGTGGCCATGGAGGTGATTAGAACACCTGAATCCAATGATTCCAAGGGGTGTCCCAATACTTTTGGCAATATAGTGTATGTTTAGCGTGAACAATGGTGCATGATACATGTCTCTGAATAGTGTACTTCACACACTTCAGCTCTACAGACAAGGGCAAAATGAAAACCTACAGGAGGTCACAAATAATACTGCCATCAAGTTTTAGTCAACTAGGGGAACACTTTTCTGGAGGAAATTATGACCAACTCTTTTTCCACTTTACTTTTACCAGCATATCACAAATATTACATTGGGAATAAGAAGGGGCTTTTCCTCAATAACGAAATAAAAAAAAGCGGGCAGTTGCTTGCACACAAACACTAGGCCCTGCTACATGTCTGCAAATGTTCTACCATATGTAAACATAAGTGCAGTGGATTCATTATACTGAATGTCAGCTGGCCGATGGACACAATGACTGATGATCATATTTTTATGATGAAAAACTATGTACGTAACAGTGAGATTAAAACTGCACAAAAAAGGTCCTGTTAGCAGTTGCCTTTGGGGAAAAAAATACAGAGCAATGAAGTACTAGTTATTGGGTGCCAATAATTTATTTGATCATCTTAACAAAAAAATAATTAACTCTACCCCTTGCACACACCCAATTTGTGTGTTTTTAGCATTCCAATCAAACTTTTAAATTCTGAACAGTAAGGTTTTTGTCAAATCTTATTAATATGCTCAAAATTGCAGCTCATTTTGTGTAATTACATGCAATACTTAAGAAAACAACATTTCTGTAAAAAAAAACATTTCTGACTCACTGGCAATTTAGGAAGAAGTTTTAGCTCAGTTACACAGAAAAACCTTTAGTCACTTATTTACTATGCCATAAATACAGTTACTTATTGGAGTAAATCTTCAGGTACTTCAGGTAACAAGTGACATGTAGCTGCACTTCAGCATTTCTACTTCATATGTTTCCAAAGCAACACGTTACCAGAATGAAGAAGGAAAAAAAAAAAAAAAAAAAAAAACCCCTTTTAGAATATGAATAAATGACAGGCACAACACTATTATTATTATTATACACACTGCTGGAAAAAAAAGTAATTTAATGTATAATTTTAATGTATTGCCCTTTATATACAGCCTGGCCAAAAAAAGGTCACAGTGTACCTCTGACAGCAGTGGACACAAATCTTGATATTGCTTCAGCTGGTTTGGTCTAGGTTCAGCAATGTTATGCAGCAATAAAATGAAGTCAGCTGAGTGTCTGAATTTACTGAATGACCATCAATGGATTTTCTCTTTTGTGATGGCACAGGCATATTACAGGACGACAGTGCCAAGACCCACCAGGCTAAAATAGTGAAACTGTTTCAGGGAGCATAAGGAATCATTTTCACAATGAACTGGCCACCACAGAGTCCCGACTTTAACCCCAGTGAAAATCTCTGGATTGTGCTAGAGAAGACTATACAAAGTGGTGAGATGTTCCTGTCGTCCCCGCAAGATCTTGGTGAAAAATTTATGCAAACGTGGACAAAAATGCTGACCATCTGTTCTTCACAGAACAACATTAGGGATGCTGTTGGTGGTACAGGAAGCAGAGACAAGGTAGGAGTCTCACCTGAAGGTGTGTGTCATTGGGCACATACTGGTCTTGTTCGCCGATCAGCACGTCAATCACAGGGTGTCGTCCCTCCCTGATCACAATCTGCCTCTCGTCTTCGAGTACCACTGGCCTGTCCCAGGAGCACAGAGGACAGCACAGGTTCAAAGCCAGCACTGCCATCGCAGATGATTATTCTTTAAGAGCCAACCACACTTATGCAAGTCCCTAAGCAGCTAACACAGAACCATTCAAAAAGGCCAGCAGCTGCTCTAGAAAGAGGACAACTAAAGGTCAAACCAAATCAAGATTACAGCTCTGAAATCTACTGCTTTATAAAGCAATGGAAAGTCTATTGGACCAAAGGGTGAAAAAATTAAACACTCCCGGAAGCCAAGAAAAATACACCACTGAACTCTGCAAGCCATCAGTAGCAGCTAACTGACACATGGTTCAGAAAAACTGATAACCTTAATATAGCTCTAGTATATTAGTGGCTGTAGTGGAATGTCCAAAAACATAACCGATGTCTGGACTGACATTAATATGGGAAAAATAAAAGGTTTTCTGAAATAAAACATCCTTCATAGCCAAGAAAAAAGAACCAGGATGCAGGTAGCATGTAGGAACTGAAATTATCCAAATCAAAATAAGAAATGCAAGTACTGATTTTACCCCCCAATTCTGTGGTTTTTAGGTGAAGACAGTAGGAAGGGGGCGGCAGGGAGGCTGGGTTGTTGGCATCAACGTCATCGTATGGGTCACATCGACTCCTCCACACCGAATGTCTTGTTACGCAATCGGCTGGTTTCTACTACCGCTTTAAGCACAGCGTCCTGGAGTCCTGACACAAGCCCGTTTCCAAAGGGAACCTGCCTGCCTTTTAATACCCCACTACCCCAAACACCTTCCATCACACAATTCCATCCATTAACTTCCTTCAGATTTTAGTTTTCAAACCTGAGACCCAAGTTAGGCATCTCAATGGTTAAATAAAAAAAAATAATAAACAGTTTGTATTCAAGTACTGTTAAAAACAACGTGACTTTTTATTACACGGGAATCCATAGAATGTAATTCCACTGAGACGCACACACTTATCTACATCTCAGAGCTGGCTCTGCCCTGCACACTCACCATCTGCCATACTCCTCAATGTCTGTTTTTATACAAAATCGCTAATCTCCACCCACTCCGCAAATTAAACTGACTTATGCCTGCATGTTACAGTTAATATCTGAATACAGAACACAAATGCCTTTCTTTTCTCATTTCCCATTTTTGGGCCTACTGCACAGAACTGCCCTACTGATGGCATTCTAAGCATAAAAAGAGAAATGTTGTGTTCTGATAACCTACCCTGAGTCTTACAGAGGATTTCCCATCTTGGGATCATCCTGACATTTACACTTGTTGCAAGACTAAGATATGACAGTTTACTAAGATTATAGCGTTATAATGGACTAGGAGAAATTATTAAAATTTTTTCTTATTTTCCATTTACTGAACCTGGACCATGTACACTAATAATATGCTTCATTACTTATCCACTTTCTGATCCCAGGCATCCAGTCTGAACGCGGACAGTCTTTAAATTTGTGGCAAGCAGTCAAAGAGAACTCGAAATTTTCCCAGTTTTTTCATGCGGCTTCTGCATCGTTGTCTACGCTGTTTTTTATGAAGGGAACTCTTCCATGTTGGTGCTGTGTTTAGGCAAACCACTGCCACAATGTTAAAACATTTAAAAATTGTTAAAATAAAAACAAGTGATGGTGGAACATTTCGAATGGCTAAACAGGTATTCCTTTGTCAGTCCTTTATGTTTCACTACTTACATGACGTAATAATTATTTAATATTACTGTGTACCGAGGCTCTGAGACACTTTACGGTGGCGTTTCACAGTTTGTACATTCCTGCATGCTGAGTAGTAACAGCAGTACTGGGCATTTAGGGTAATATTCTGAAGAAAATTTTTCCATTTATGCAAATATAACAACCAATTGGGTTATCTGCATCTGACATACAAAACCAAGGAAAAAATTAGGTATTGATAAACAATGCGTGTGTGTATATGTGTGTGCGCACATGCATTTGTCTTCATCCACAAAATACTACCGTGCTGCAAAAACATAACAGGAACAAAGGCTGGGAAAAAGTAAGGCAACATTTGACCCGGGTAAATGTAAACGGTTTTCTTTGATTTATGTCTGTGTTATGCACACATTATCCAGCCATTCATCTATCCATCCACAATATTTGGAACATAATATTAACAGCATATTAACAAATCTTCCCATTAGACTTGTTTCAAGGCCACAAGCCTTATTTAACCTTCGTATCCAGAATGACGTTGAAGATATCTTCACCTTAATTGCCCATTACATGCTTTGAGGCCTCCCTTGTGCTTAGAATAACAAACATTCTTAATATAAATTCTTCCCTTTAAGGCTCAAAATAAAATATAAAAAAACATGTTGAACTTTACGAGTGGGATAATGGGTTTATTTTCGTACTTCATACCCAGAAGTCCTGACTTTTCATCCAAAGCAAAGCAAACAAACAGAAAAGCACTGGAAGAAGCAGCATATCCCTAAGGGTCGTCTTTTAATAAGAACGCTCATCACCTTGGCCTCCTGTCTTTGCCCTCGCCTCAGAAAAGCATAGGTGGGGTAACCCCTCTGCATGGGTAAAGACAAGCTCAAACCAGCTCTCTCAAAGCACTCTCTATCATCTTGCCAAATTAATTAAAATGAGAATCACAAATACACTGACACATTTCAGTAGACATCTGCTAGGCATTCTGTTCTTCTTAGAACTGTCTGAAATGTGCCTACCAACACATATTGTGTTAGAACACTGTCAAAGTTTACGAGGAGGACATCAACGATTCGCCCGCTACTGAACCACACGCGCAATCTGCAGTCAAACAGTCCTCTCCCCCAATCTCAGAACAGTTCTCCTCCGGCAGGTTGAGTGCTCTAGATGTTCGCCCTGCTGCCTGTTCTGCCAAGGTTACCCTGCAGTTTTACTCACTCCAAAAATGCACATGCTAAGCAACTGTCAGAAAGCCAATGGTAAAAAAAAAAAAACCAAAAACTGCACCTTGTGATAACCGAGCTGACAGGTGTTTAATGTCCGTAGTGCAGTGCAAAAACATGAGTGTTCTCAAAGCTTACTTCAAACAGAAAAACAGGGAACAAACATATGTAACCAAATACATGAAAATAACATCTGAAAAAACCTGAACATCCACAAAATACGGAAGAGCATATTAATTAACTTACCTGCAATAATTTCCCTGTTTTGCAACACTGGCTAATGAAAATAAGCAGTCTACCGTCGCTAGGTGACAAACAGCTTTCTTCATTATGTGATAGTGTTCTCCAAACTGACTAAAAGAAAGAAGAAAAAAAAAAAAAAAAGTTTATTAGCTGAACAGCCACAGAAAAACGTATTTGCTTCTTACGGAAACTGAATTGGTCAGTCTGGAATGACACACATTCAGTCAGAGTGGATACAAGGCTGGCGTTACAGGACAGCAATTCAACAAAAATAAGTAGCTGTGATTGGTACTGCAGCAACTGAATTTACAATCCATGAGAGCGAGAGACACAGCAGCTCATGTCAGAAAACACACTGGTAAAAACATGCTGCCTTTTGCGACACTTACTGAAGGAAGTTTGTCCACTCGCGGCCACAGTCGATCACCAGCTGCTCCCGTAGCTGTAGCAGACGGCGGTACCTCTCGGCGACAAACGGTGTGTGGAAACGACCTACCGCCTTTGTGCTGTGCAGGAGGAGAATGTGCAAAAGAGCGTTCGGATGACGCGGCACACGAGCTGAACACAGCGACCGGGACACCTGCACACACTCATCCTCCACTCCCACCGTCCTACTGATACTGACAACACTAACACACACTATACAGGCGTACCGTAAATTTAAATATACACATTTTGCATTATTACTGATGCTTTCTTATTCACTGATTTCATGGTGTCAATACATGGACTATGTCACACGAGATGGCACTAAACATGGGAAAGTTATCATCAGAAAGGTTATCATCTTAATGCCTAAATACTAGGGTGGAGGAGAGGGTTCAGTTACAAATCGTGATTGTTCAAGTTAATATTTTTAAATCACCAAAATTTTGTAAAATCATATCTGTATTATGAAAGTTATTGTGTTAGGCTTGCAGTGTGCTAAGGAAAGGCTACCCTTCCAAGCCTCCTCCATGTTCCCCACCTTATTTCCATGGAAATCCAACAAATGTTAATATGAAACTAAAGTAAAAAATTTAAAACTAAAAAAAACTGCTGCTGAAAGACTATACAGGGAAACAAGGTTTACAGCAACCTGCTGTTCGTCATGCTAATAACTAAAATATGGAAATGTCTATTAGGTTGCACAACTTTAATTAAATTTTATATTTTTGTTAACCCCCAGTTTCCCATGGTCCCATTTTGTGGGGAAACATTTTTTGTAGTTTTGCCCCCCAGTGGGGGCTGAAAAATGAAAGAGAAAGCAAGTTGTCAGGTTCACTCCGCACCGCTTTGTTTTATCTCCTACAGACAGGAACATTTTAGCTTTTACAAAGTTGATGGGAAAACAAAGGAGGACAAAGTTATGTTTATATATTATAATTTGGCTAAAATAATCTAATGTAGAAATCATGAATAAGGAATTCCTAATACTAAAAAATTGTGATTTGTATTGAATTGGTAGACAAATCAATTTTGTATCATTCAGGAGGTCCTTGTCAATTCCCAACCTAATGAATGTAGAGTTTCGGCTTCACACTGACCTCACACAGTAATGAGCATGTTTCACTATCACGTTGTTCTGTGTAAACCCAGATGATGCCACTAAGGGGGGAGTGGGGTAAGGAGATTTCCAGAACCACTCACCTGCTGACTTTTACCCAGTCCTGGGGAACAGTAGACACCAAGGAGTTTTTCACCTCAATGAGGAACTGCAGGAAGACACTTCATTAGGCAGCACTCAAAAACAAAAAGATCTCTGCCTGTGATGCCCACTTCATGTACCTGTCTTCAGACAGTTTCACCGCTGCGATCTGTCATGTGACCAAAGAAAAGGCCTAAAAGCTGAATTTATCTGTTTACCAGGGTGAATTCCTGGTACTTAACACATGGTCACAATCTACAGTTCAGACAATTAATGTCATTATAAGGGTCAGGAAGCAAAGTGCAAAGCATTTCCCTACAATAAAGACAAAAAGAGACCTTAAGCAAAACAAATCAATCACAGCTTTGTGAGTCTCTCACCTAAAGGAAGCCATTCCTTATTTATTGTCTAGCCATGTAGAAATACACTTCAGTCACAACTAAGGATGATTTAATTAATGAGTGTGAGGGGAAAAAAGAACGCCAACTTTTTCAGTTTATGAAATCTGCAACACAAATTGCATTTCACTACAGAAAATAACCTTGTTCTAACATGACTTTACCTTTAGGATAAATAAGAATAAATACTGTAAAAACTATGCAAAGACTCAAATTCAAATTTCCTTGCACTGTATTTAACCTTCCAAACCAAGTAAATGCCGTGACTCATCACCTTCAGCTAATGGGAGAACATTATGACTCATTAACGTTTAGTGGTTCTTACCTCTTGACCAGACACTGTCACGTAATCTAGGGATGACTTCCCAAGAATGAGGCGGACTTCCTGCCGATGATGAAGGATCTCAGACAGGACGCCCTGGATCTGTTCCTTCCTCTCCCGTATGACGGGAAAATCAGTCAGGTCCGAAAACAGCTGGGTCTTATCACCTGCCCTGCACAACAATCACCCTTATGAGAGGAGGGTCCACCTCCCCAAAATATTCCTGATCTTAGCTTTTATCTAAACTCCTACTGTATATAATGCAAAAAAATAATAAATATAATTAACTTCTTACATGACAAATGTTTCCGTAACATTATCACAACAAAAACCAACAAAGACCCCACTCTAAGTGCCTATTAAAACACCATCTTTCACCTACATGCCCACAGGTCAAAGTGCATTTCCTATTCCAAACTCACTTGGCCGCTTTCTCGTTGAGAACGTTCAAAAAGCTGTGAGCAGGAGCCAGCAGCTCAGGCAGGGTCAGGAGCAGGTCCCTGAGGAGAACGCTCTTCAGCTGGGACTGGAGGGCTGGAGCAAGTGATCGGAGGTCTGCTTCGAGTCGGGACAGAGTGCTTATGATGAGGTAGAACTCCTGAGTGGAACACTAACAACGTAAAAGGGAACAAACACAATGCAAGGGTACTGAGAAACATGTGCCACACTCAGAACTGACAACAGAGATGCATCTACAGCACCTTGCTTCAGCCCCCCAGTTAAATTAATTTTAATTCCAGGTTTTAATACTACGAAACATAGGTGAAAAAACTGGGGTGTGAGATGGGAGATAATCTCATGATTATAATGCATGGCACTACATAATAAAATAATGCATAATAAAACAGTTTAAACTATAAAACAATTGAATGGTCCAATGTTTTTATTACCTAATTTACACAAATTTGTTTTACCTGCTACCCTGTATGTACTAATGGTTAAATTAGTCAACACTTTGATAGTTTAACACCAAAATAAGAAGGTGTTGGTAATAAGACTCCATTTTGAATTCAACTAGAAAGTGAATATTCTTAAGAACGTCTGAGATGCAAGCTGAAGAGCCCAAAGCTCATTCTGATCAGCAGAGGCTGATCAGCTGTCACTAAGAGCTGGAAGAGTGTCAGATTCCTGCCCGTGCCCTGGTGGAGCGATACCAACCTTCTTGTGGTAAATACTGCAAATACCTCTCTCTAGGTCAGGCAAACGCTTCAGCAGTGCCTGCACAGAGAGGAGGCTACTGGATTCTGAGGACAGGATCTCAGCCACTATATCCTGACGCTCTCTTATCTCCCTGAGAAGAGATTGCATGATAATGGTCTCCGTGAGTAAAAGGCCAACAGGTGGTTTCACAAATCTTGTATCTATACCATAGATATTTTGGATTCACCCATCTTTTTCCAAATATATATATGGGGACGGTTAAAAAAATGGTAAAAATGATGTAAAAGCAAAAACGGATAAATTCTGTAAAGTCTGAAATTTTCACAAAAAAATAAGATGTTATGCAGGATTATGTAAAAGTAATAATAGTAGTCTCAAAAAGATTAAACTGGGTTTAAACTGTATCCCCATACAGTTGTACTGTCCTGTAATCCAAAACTCGTAGTACCCAAAGCAGGCAATCCAGGGTTCCCCCTGCTCTGCTAGGCTGTTGCTAAAGTATTTCAACAAGATGACAGATTTGATCTGCCCAGAAAAATGCCCCTCTGTCAACATGTACCCCAGCACAGCCCAAGTCAGAGGATACAGGTAAGTCAATAACACCCACTCCACTTAAAGGAACTCGCTTATACCTTTATCAGTTAAATTAATTACAATTATGACGACTCAGCTCCACCTTTAAGTCTACATAGACGAGACCTTTTGTCCTCCCTCTGGATGCCAGAATACCTCACATCAACCTGCTAGCCTAAATACACTTACGCAGCAGACTTCAGTGGCTGAGTCACCCACTTCTTCATCAGCCGTTTCCCAAATGGCGTCTGTGTGTGGTCCAGAACCCACAACAGGCTTCCCTTGACCTTATAGTCAGTCTACAGGCAAAAGAATATCATTGATCGCCAAAAATGCATATACATATCACCGGGTACCTACAAACACAACAGCGAAAAACAGAACAGAAAACTTCTCATTGTGTGATTCTGCATGAACATGAACACCTCTGAACAGCAGGATACATCATCTGGTCACAGCCACTGCTTCCTGAAGCTCACCTGGTTGCACAAGATCTCCAGGTTCCTCATTGTCGTGGCGTTGAGCACCATGCACTCATTCTTGCAAGAAAGTCGTTGGAAAGACCTGGAACACAGCATGTAGCGCAATACCACTCAGTCTGTCAGTTATCACATTTCACCCGTGTTTTGTCAAACCATTAGTGTGCAATCTCTCACAATATCACTTCCAAAACAACACAGCCATTAAAATGTTCATCATATACAGTGGGGATCTCAATAAAGTTGGTAATTCATTCAAACACCTGCAACTTTATGCAACTGTAATCATCCTAATACTTTAAAACACACAAACAGCACCTTCACGATGAAGGCCAAGGCTGCTAGTAAATGGCAGGATACTTAGGACTGTACGCCTGAAACAAGACAACTTTCATTGCCCTTTTGTTTAATCACATGATCATGGCCAGCCAATAAAACAATGCTCTGAGACTCACATAGGAATGCATTTCAGATACTCTCATATGCTCATGTCTACAGACATCTGTTAGGAAAAACACTGCACACCATTCAGCGAAAACCAAGTTCCCTCAAAAATATTTCTGCAGACATAAAACCACTTGACGGCAGTGCTGGCCAGTATCTGAGTCAGCATGGGCACTTATTACAGTTAAGTATACCAGCCATACCGCAAACATAAGAAGTATTGCAAATGTGTGTAGTACAGTACCTGGCACAGAGAAGTATTCTTTCCAAGTTAAATTCAGTCAGGTACTGGATCACTGGGCCAAGGCAACAGATCACAGGAGATCCCATACCAATGACACTGGAAAGGGACTGAGATCCTAAACAGTAATGTAAACACAAACAAGATACAGATGATACAACAAGTCATCAGAGAGAGCACTGTAGAACTTCTACCTCCCCGTGGGCAAAATAGGTAATCTAATTACAAGGAAGTACTGACTAAGGTGCCGGTCCCAAGCCCAGATAAATGGGGAGGGTTGCATCAGGAAAGGGTTTCGGCGTAAAACTTGTGCCAAATCAAACATGCGGTTCACAAACTGACAATGGTTTTCAAGCATGTAATCAGGCAGTAAATAATAAACAGTAAGAAAAAATGAAACTGGGCTTCCAATAAATAAAAATTTTATGAAACATGCAGGGGGAAACAAACCATACATGCCATCAGTGGCAGTTGTCATGTATAGTTGTTCTGATAGAATAAGACAAGTGGGGAAAAAACATTGCTGTGCTGGGAGGGCGATTGGCTTTGGTGTTGGTACACAAAAAGCTCTTCTTTAACATAATATCTGCTGTGCATTCTTGATTCTACCCACCCACCCACTCACCCACACCCACCCACACACACACACACACACACACACACACACACACACACACATCTGGAAACCAGTTATGTGCACCCCTACCATACATAGTTTTATATTACATTACTAGCACAATATGTTCGTTTACTAGATTTCAATCTATTGCAACAGCAGCTACCTGACAGTAAACTGTTTTCCACTTGTTAACTAATGTATGACATCATGAAACACTGGTTCTGAAGATTTAACTTTCCCATGAGTCCAGTGCTATCACTCACATAGTCAGGGAAATACGCAATGAAGTCCAGAAAGAACTCTTCAAACTGGAGATGAGTTATCTATTACAACCATCAAAAATCCATTAGGATCTTCACCAAAATCAAAGCAGCAGAACATAAAAGTCACATGATTTATTTGCTCAGATTAATCGGCACAAGGGTGACTTTCAACATGCGATCTCAACAGAGAGTTGCCTCGCTTTATTATTTACCCATCTGCCCAAAGGAGATTAATTTAAATTGTTCTATAATTACCACTTAAGGGCTCCCTGGCAGAAATAAAATGCCAAGCAAGGTGAATGTCTCCACCATCAATGCAAAAAGGTCAAACAAACAAACAGGACTTCAGACGGTGACAAAAATCAGAAAACAGATCAAGGTTTTGACCATATGCACCTAAACTTTCTGATGTCCGCTTCAGTACGGTATTTCACTGCATAATACAGTACTGCATAATCCCAGTAAAATATAATGCAATAAATTTCACATTTCCAAGTTGCAATACACAAACGTCTGCTACTGAAAAAGTAATAATCAATTAATTAATAAGATAAATGAACATCTTACCCACCTGTACTGTTTTCATTTGAGTTTTGATATGATGAGGTCGAATAAAACTCTGTGACTGTCTGCAGGGCATGGCTGAAGTCAAACTGGGAGCTGTCTCGCCTCTCCATGCGAATTCGGTCATCAGCATTGACACTGAGACACAAAGAAACAGACTTACATTAATAACTACTGTCATTTTATGTCCAAATACCTATTTATACCAAAATAATCTTCAGAGGCCTGGTGCAACATGAAGATCTTTTTGATTTTAAGTGAAGACAAATAAATACATTAATCAAATTAAATTAACGAACTGAGGGGGTAAAAATTCCCCTGGTGTACCAATAATAAAAAAGAGGACATATTTAATATTTCCTAAAACCTGAGTTTTATAAATACATAAATTTCCCCATAACCTGTATTCTCCCACCTTTTTTCCCCAATTCTTGTAATTAAAACATAATAGAGTGGAACCATGGACTGAGAGCATAATTCGTTCCGCTACAGTGCACGTAAACCAAAATGCTCGTATATCAAAGCGAATTTTCCCATTACAAATAATGTAAAATCGGATGTTCCGTTCCACACATTCAAAAATGTTCATATAAAAATAGGTTTTAATGGTATTTTTTTGTACAAATTATTGTCCCTAATATCGCAAACAAATAACAATGATTAATACACGGTATTAAAGTAAAAAATAAAACACGTTAACCTGCATTTTACCTTTGAAAAGAGTCATGGCTGGCATGAGGGAGACGAGAGGGAGGAGAGGAGGATGAGGGTTATTGCTTGGAAGGAGAATCTCCTTCCATGAGAACATTTGAAATCTCGGGAGTTCTTTCTCTTTAACGAATTTCACTAACACTACCAGTTTCACTTAATTTATGCTTTTTGGATTTACTGTCATCTTTTGACTCACTGGAATGAGTCAAAATGCAATTTTTTTTTTCTTTCTTACATTCCATAAATAATTGTCAACAACAGTATCTAGGTAACGTTACTACTACACACGTGATCTTTAAATTACATTATTTAATTGTTCCAATTAAATAGCTTGTTTGAGGCAGATACCAAATCTCTAAAATTTACACTGCAATAGACCTTGTTGAAATTCTGTTTCATCACATTTACATCCATTTGGCTCCAGCAATGAAATGCCAGTACACTATTTTTTAACTTTACGCACCTGTCAGCACTTTTCACATTAAGACAATATGCTGTGCTGCCACTCCCTTAAACTACTAACCAATATAAATGACAATCATAAAGATAACTGAGTTTAAACAATTCTATATTGATTTCTAACTTTTAAATTGGTAGCTACCAATCATTTTGCTGTTGTGTACAATACCCAAGGAATCAGCGTTCTAGAGAAGAATGAGTGAAACCCAGTGTGGTGAGGAAGGTAAGGGGGAGCATTAAGAACTCCTTCTCATTTCACCTGTCAGAATTCATACAACTTTAATGTCTAGGGTCAATCACCCACTGCTTTCAAATGTGTTTAAGACTAGTGGAAAAAATCCCACTGTCCCTGCTAATCTCAAATGACTTTATACCAGCACGTGGTGCTATAGCTACACTGCTTACAACACAGCTATACATGTAAAAATATATAAAGTGACATGACTTATATAAAGTGAATGACAATAGAAAACAATTCCATTATCTCCAAGGACATAACGCTATCCATGCAGAAAGTTTTGAATTGACAGATTTTTTCCCAGTACCGTGCTTTCCAAATGAAAAAGAAAAAAAAATAAAAACAAGTAACATTGTACATCCTGGACAAATTCACTATATGGAGGGTCAAGGCAGAAGCTAAACAAATATTGTGCAAAGTGTCTGTTCCTTTTAATCCCCCCCCCCCAAAAAAAATGAAACAAAACTAAGTAATTCAAAACAGACCCATTGTATTTTAATCCTACAAACCTGCACGATGTAAAAAAAAAAAAAAAAACTCAAACCTCGATAAACACAAAGGCCCCAGGATCTTCTTTCACTACGATTAAAAGCCTCCCAGTGTAAAAACATGGTATTTGGTCCAGAATAAGAGAAGACAAGCTGCCGGGACCCTGGAGTATAATTACCAGACAGCAACAAACACGCGATGTCTGTTGCTAGGAGACTCTTCAAACCCACCTACCTGCAGGCAAGAGTTTAGATCTGCAAAGTCTCAATAGTCTTGGAACAAATACACACCAAGTTCAACAGACGAGCCATACAAACAAAGGTGAAAAGTGGCTGGTATGTACTCAGCACGCCTATTAAAACATAGTAAATCTCACTAGTACAATTGGTAGTCTGTATATGTCACACAATGATCTGTTGACAATATGGTAGATAGTACAGTACACGTACACGCACATGCATGCGTGCGTGCGTGTACAATACATTATTATTATAGCTGATAAACCATATTTTCAGCACTTCTGCTTTATCTTCTAGCACTACTTCAAGAAAAACATTTAAAACTTCAACTGCACATATAATCTACAATTATGTGTTCAGTCCTAATCAGCAGCACTTCAGTGTTGGTATCATGCAAAAATAACATTCATTTTAATTACTTTAACAGTAATTTGGACAACAGCTTATACGCTATGTATAATCACAACCATTTAGGAGGGAACAGAACATCTTCAAACTGTAAATGTACATTTAGACACTGAGTGAAACAAAACTCAGTACACCCATGACACAATTTCTAACGAAGGCTAACTGTAAATGCCCCATTAGATACTCACCACTTACTTGTGTCTGGTTGACCCTTCGTACCAACTTAACCACTCAAACATTTCTGCTTTTAATTTGCTTTAATCGTTTTGCTTCACTTAAATAAAGCTGTCAGCTAAAAGGACTGCAATTCCCTAAAACCTCAGTGAAACTGAGCAGAAGTGTCGCCTACTCAGTTTGTGGAATAATCTATTGTGGTGCTTCCCGCGCTGCGGTCAGCACTCATGGAAAACAACAAGCTCCCAACAGCCTCTAATACTGCATGTAGGTACAAGGACATCCACAAAGAAAGGACTTTTTTTTGGCAACGATTATTGCAAGCTGTTAATGAGAAGCTTTCACCTCACGCTAAATGCAGATTTGTTTCTTCTGGAGTAAACTTTGGGTTTTGGAACTAGGTTTACACAACCATTGTGAAATGAGTTTAAGCACAATCCGTTTCAGCACAAACATATAAACCATTTTACCAGCTGCTTAGCTTTAATGGCAGGATTTCATTGGGAAGGGTAATAATAAAACAATTAGGAATCAGTTTTTGCGCTCTACCCAGAAGTAAGCAAAAAAATTAAGGATTAACAAAAAGGACATGGGAATTCAACAGGTCAAAAACAGTGTGTGAGATAAAGAAATAAACAAATATTGCAAAAACTCCCCTTAGTTAAATTTTGCCTAAATATTGTTCACTCTTCTTGAAAAACTCACTTATTTCATTTCAATCTCATGCATTCACTTAGGCAATGCTAACATTTCAAATATTGCATCAACAAAACCTCAAAAGCTGGCCTGGCAAAACGTTTTTTTTTCCCCCTCAGCACTCCGTGTCTTAGCCTCTACTTACCACACTTCACACCCCTTGCCAAATTAGCTGTACTTTTTCCCTGATACCCTGACAGTAATGCTCACACTAAGCAATTCTTTACTAAACTCACATGCACTGAAGCAGCACCGTCACACTAAATGGGCATACATTATTAATAGCCAAATGATGAATTTATATATATATACACACACACACACACACACACACACACACACACACACACACACACACACAAGGGTATACAAGTAGCACACACCTGACCTGCACATTACATCATTTCACATAGAATAGCAATACCCTTTAGGTGTCCTACAATGTCATGGTTCAACCATTTCTCTGGTATTATGATTTAAGCAGTCTTTTTTTTGAGTTTGAGTTCTTTTATCATGCAAATTTTACGTGTTTCACATTGTCTTAAAGTTGACATGTAGTGTAACCATTATGTCGATTGCATCAAATTGCTTTAGTAATTCCACTATTCGCCTGTCATGTAATCCCAGCTATTCTCAGTTACTGTCAGTATAATGAAGTCACCTGAATTATTTGACACTGGTGTCGAAGGATTTCACGTGTGAAATGTTTCAGAGAGTTCACAGCACAATGTCAGACAGGCTTAAGTCAACCATTAGCCTCTACAGTTTCACGTGTCCAGGCTGAATTCATACCAATACTCCAATATGCAAAAGTCAGTTGGTTGAATTCATGAATTCACACGTAGGGCTGACTGAACATCAGTACCAAACTGGAATCTGCACTCTCTCAATTGCATCTCTCGATCAGGAGACTCTGAATGAGACAGCTGCATGCATTTTCTAAAGCTCACCTCTGACAAAGATCTTAATGCATTTAATTAGCTTTTAAATCATCCTTCAAACAGAACCTAGGAGGTTACATTAATGACTGTGAAAATGAAAGACTGCATTTTAACTTTGCATAATATCTTGGGATCTTCAAATGGACCAGTACAAAACAGAATGGTATCTCTACTCGACGTCTTATCTAGAAGTCTTGAATGTTTCTCTCATAGCATGATATACTCAATGTCCACCAACTTGGCTTAAAGAAAGGGCGTTCAACTGAGACTGCACTCCTAACTGTGGCTGATGCTCTACATGCTTCCAGATCTAACTCCCTCTCTTCTGTTGTCATTTTGCTTGACCTGTCTGCCACCTTTGACACAGTTAACCACAAAATACTTTTTATGATGCTCTCCAACTTTGGTATCTCAGGCACTGCGCTCTGATGGATTGCCTCCTACCTCTCAGAACACTATTAATGAGTATCCTGGAGGGGCCAAGTGTAGGAGCCAAGGACTCTTGGTACAGGAGTCCCTCAAGGTTCAGTACTCGATCTGCTCCACTTCTGTCTCTACACGACCTCTTTGGGATCAATCATCACTTTGTGTGGCCTCTCTTACCATTGCTATGCTAATGAAGGCCTGGCTCTTCCTGTCCTACTCACCCTCAGACACAGGAATTTAAGCAAAGATTACCTTGTGCCTTGCAGACATCTCAAGACTGAGCTGTTGGTCACCATGGCCAACAACTACATTCCCTGTGAGCAGTCTCTCAACCATGGCACATCAGCTGTAACATCTCTAACATCAGTGAAGAACCTTGGATTAGTGATGGACAGCAATCTAACATTCTCAGAACACACTGCTACAGTCTCCAGGGCTTACAGATTCACCGTCTACAAAAGGGGTCTCAAAGTACAGTCCTGGAGGGCTGCAGTGGGTGCAGGTTTTTCTTCCAACCAACTAATTCATTTTAATTTGACCATTACCTTAAT
>JABJVR010048449.1:0-24422 GCA_025773905.1 Chitala chitala
TAGTAAATACTTTAGTTTTTTAACTAAATTATAGTAAATACAGTACTGTACATGTAAATATAAAGTAAACTGTATGTCTGTTATTGTTTATATGTATGGCTGCTACGCGGTCAGATGCGCGACTTGTGGTGCGCGTGAGTACAAAGTAAACACAGTAAGTTTAGAAAATGACATCAAGCCTTTTAGGTCAGATTTTGACCGTTAGGTCCGGAACAACCGAGTCCGTTAGAACGAGGTTTCACTGCATGTATATTCTGTCGCATAAGTACATGTTTCCGTAGTGTAGTGGTTATCACGTTCGCCTCACACGCGAAAGGTCCCCGGTTCGAAACCGGGCGGAAACAGTCGTAATTTTTATAAAACGTAAAACGCCTTCTACACTATGCAAGGCGTCTAGGTTAAGCGTTTGCAGCATAAATGAAATAATGTGCAATGGAATAACGAATTGCGTAGTGCGGTCTACACGGTGGTAAAGTTTGGATAATTATATAATATGGATAATACGTACATTTAAGAGAAGAAAGGTACATTACTGTTGTGGGTGGGTAAATAGGTTGAAAATGTATGGATAGACAGTTTTAAAAATTGTGCTTTTCACATGGCACATATTGTTGATTTTATTGCCCCTGTTGATAGATGTGTATAGCTTGATGGGAGTAAACACAAACAGGTAGGAACTATATATCGGCAGTTGATGGGTCTCACGGATGCATTTTAGAGGTGCGATTCCGGCCAGCTCACTGCTTCGTGTGGTCAGTCCAAACGTTCACTCGGTTGTGTTGGACTGATTAGGCACACCTGGGCTGCGTTTGCTTTCGGAACCAGAAACCGGTCTGCAATGGTGCTTTTGACCATGATCGCCCGTGTGGCGGACGGGCTTCCTCTTGCAGCTTCGATGCAGGAAGATGAACAGGTTTTCAACGAAGTTCTTTCTTAACAGCTTTGCTTGCCTGCAGGTTATATCGCCTTGTTTATGTGGTCTAAGTGAGTTGCACATAGGCTGTTATTGCTTTTAGGTTTTCTGTAGCCTGCTTGTGGTTGTATGTATGTTTGTCATGCATGTTCAGTAGTTTGTGTGTCCCTGTCTACAAGTGTGTAAATATTTCATCAACGTCGGCAGAACATTGGAGATTTGTCGCACGGTGTGTTAGGTTTTTTTTTTTTTTTTTTTTTTACTGGCTACAGAGCCAGTGTCTGCACACATTTCACCCGTTTTGTGAAACCTCACTTGTGTTTCTGACACGTCATGGTCATATGCATGCATGAATGCAGCCTCAGTCTGCAAACTCAAACAAGCATACAGTCATGATGCGAGATTATTAGTGGCATCACTTGGTTTGTTCTTTTTTTTTCTTCCTTCCTGCAACCTTTACACTGAAAAATACTTTCCCTCTACTTGCTTTCATGAAGGGGAGTGAAAAGGTTTGTGTCAGTTTTGCTTTTTGCTAACAAAAGCAGTTAACTGGAGAATCTGCAGCTTTCTTGTGCCGTTTTGTTAGTATGAGTGTATGAGTGTGTGTGCTGTCACTTTGGCTGTGTGTTCAGTCGGGTCGGGACCTGCAGCAGTACCAGAACCAGGCCAAGCAGCTGTTTCGCAAGTTGAATGAACAGAGCCCGCACCGCTGCACACTGGAGGCTGGACCTGTAGTTTTTCAGTAAGAACTTTCTTTTGCTTTTTTGATTTTATTAGAATATATTTTTATTAACAGTAATTTGAAATGAGGAAAAAACTGTAACTAACATAACCGTGCCAATAATAACAATGTTAAATCAATCATAAATGTCATAACATTTCCAGCGTGGATTGCAGGTTTAATGGGGTGGATTCACTGTGTGGCCAAAACAGTCGTGTTGTTAGCTGGTGCTGCTTCAACTGCTCTGGTCCAAACTCAGCCACGTTCAGCCTAGATCTTGGTGAAAAATGAATGGCATTGTTTTGACAAGCTCATGCAACATCTCAGCATTTATTTTCATCCACATTGGCATTTGTTTTTCACCAACATCTTGTACTTGTAAGAGAGTTTAACCACTCTAAGGTCAGGACTCTGTCATGGCCCGTTCACATGTGTAAGTGATTCATCCTGTTCGTTGAACACCTATTTCGGAGTTTTACCCTGATGAGTCTTGACATTGTCGACCTGGAATATCTTTGTATCATCAGGGATGGGGGAAAAAAAATCCACTGATGGGAGAACCTGGCCATTCAGTACATTTGGATACTCATCTAACTTTATTTTACTGTTGCATTAATGTTGCTGAGCTTAGACCAGACCAGTTGAAGCAATTCCAGCTAATTAACGCTGCCTCCAGAGGCACACATGACATTTTCTGAACAGGCAGTGTAACTGTGGTGTTTGTTTCGGTATGTAGTACATTGCGTGACCACTTCCTGTTTTGTTTGAGCTAGCCAGGGCTTTGTAAAGTAAACGGCTGTGCTGTCATTCACATGCCTGTGAGTTTCTGTGCTTCTTAACGGTCTTGCCCGCTTCTGTGCCCTTTCCCCAAGCTACGTAATTGAGCACGGCGTGTGCTACCTGGCACTGTGCGAAGCAGGCTTTCCCAAGAAGCTGGCTTTTGCCTACCTGGAAGACCTACAGGCAGAGTTCCACGAGCAGTATGGGAAAAAAGTGCCCACGGTGTCACGCCCCTACTCCTTCATCGAGTTTGGTGAGCAGTGGGCGTGCGCTTGTTGTCACGGTGCATTTGTGGGTGGTGCTGCATGCTGGGTGAGTGACAGTTCTCGGGCCTGTGACGCGCACACAGACACGTACATCCAGAAGACGAAGAAATCGTACATCGACAGCAGGGCGCGCAGGAACCTGGGCAGCATCAATACAGAACTGCAGGATGTTCAGCGCATCATGGTGGCCAACATCGAGGAGGTGCTACAGCGTGGGGAGGCCCTGTCAGGTAGGTGCGCGCCTGTACCGTTTGCACTGCGCACGCGAGCTCACTGCCGCAGTTAACCACGGCGTGGGATGCTGGCAGGTTATGCAGTTTAAAAGTCCTGTGAGCCTAAAGCCATGTGACTGCCATTCGTTTATTTCACTTTGTAACTTTTTACTTACATACAGCTCATTAGCCCGGACCTTCTGACGTGATTGGTTCAGACGAGAGTTCACCTCTTATCTCACACTTAACTTTTTCTGCTGTGTCATCGGTTGTCTTGGCCAATTTTGCATCATTCAGTCATAGTGCGAGGAGTGTCGTTACAACCCAAGTGTCTTCCAAGTTGCCATGGTAACTGCAGTGTACAGACAGCAGGGGAGTAACTGGTGTCTGCTATACTGTGGCATAACGTGAAGCATGAAAAGTGCTTCGTTTTTCAGTCCTGTCCCACAGTCACAGTCTCTGGGTCTGCACCCATCCCTCAACTGAAGTCATCACTCTCATTTTGCACGTGAATCAGTTCAGTGAAAATATAAATTTTTAGAAGTGAAAACTGCAGTGCATGCATCACAATTGTGAAATTCATGGCTCTGCTCATTAAATTATCGTTAAGGCACAGGTCATAATTGGAATTAGGCTGTAAAGACGTTTCGCTTTGTACTGCTGGTCTGGTTTCCACGGCGGTGTGCGACACTGGTGAAGTGATTAGATTGTTCCTCTGTTTCCTGATTCTCTCTGGCCTTTAGCTCTGGACTCCAAGGCCAGCAATCTGTCCAGCCTCTCCAAGAAGTATCGCAGCGATGCCAAGTACCTGAACACACGCTCCACCTACGCCAAACTGGCTGCAGGAGCGGTCTTCTTCATCACACTCATCGTTTACGTGCGGTTCTGGTGGCTCTGAGCATCTCTGCCCCCCTTGTGTTCTACCTGTTCCTGCTTTTGTTCAGCCTGTAATGTAATAAGCTGTATTATACAGGTGGTTTTTATTAAGTACACAGAAGCCCTTAATTCTGCAGCTCCTCAGGGGGGATGTAGCACTTGGTTTTGTCTTTTGGTCACCTGTACAGACGGAGTCCCCCTGAAAGGGCATTGTAGACCAGTGACGATATATGCCACCAACTGGACAGTGTGTAACTCAGAGCCCTGCTCCTTCTCCCCCACCCCTGTGATGGGAGTGTCCAGAGTTGACCAGGCTCAGCCCTGCTGAAGCACTAAGTGGACTGTTCCATTTTCATAACTGGTGAGAAGGGCCAAAAGTGAGATGTCAAGCCATAGATATTGGTGTTCTTGCATGTAGGTTTATGACAGTTCACACTGTATGCCATTACCTTGGTTTTATTTTGTTAATTTAACAAATGTTAAAAGTTACTATAAGCAGCTTAACATTTTCCACTGCTCTCTAGCATTTGTTATTCTATAACTCCCATAATGCACATCTGTCTCACTCATTCTCTCACACACACACACACACCCCAGGAGTAGGTGGTTGGTCCTCTATGCCACAAGGTCAAAGTCATCTCTCTGAAAATACAAGGACAGAAGAGCAAGGTCACTCATCTCTCTGAAAACACAAAGGTGGCATGAGTAGCTTATTGCTGAAGCACTAGACATCAGCTAGCTTACTCAACGATAACAGTAAAACAATCCAAGGATCTGAATCAGTTACACCGAGGCAATCCAGCTCACCTCTCACCTGCCCCGACACTCATTTTCAAATCAGAAGCCCTCTTTCCTACAGTTGGACCCAAACAAAATGTATGTTTCCAATATCAACCTCTACAGTACCTCTTCATTATAGTTCATGACATGCTGCTTGATTTTTGAAGAATCCACCCAGGTCACGAAGTCCTCCATGTTCCTGAAATAAAGGCAGCACGTGACACTCCCGCCCCCGGCAGTGAGAAGCACTCTTTACCAAAGTCACTAACTGAGCCCATGCACGCAAGAACATGCAAGATTCAGTTGTTCAGTTAAGTCTCTGACAAGTTCCAGTTTGTGGAAACAGCAAAGTACCTACCATTATTAAACCATAGTGATGACATATTTAACAGATTCTGCTCCCCACAGGGTGGTAAAGTAAGGACAACCAGTAAAGAAAGGTAGTGAAAACAGGGTTTGAAAAGAGGAAGGAAAATAAAAAGGAAATAAAAGTGTGTGTGCCAAGTATAGCTCTTCACATGACCTTCCTCATCCTGGCAGTAAAACGTTCAGATACAGAAAGCATCAAGAATGGCTGACACCAGACACCCAAGTACTACAATTTCATTTTACTGCATGCTCTGACAAATGAGATGCGTAAATGTAGGCAGCTTACGATGTGGCATGTTCAGAGCTTGTGTGTGCACAGAATGTCTGCTCACAGGGCTTTATGTTGCAGCACAGTAAGTGTGAACACAGCAGGCAGGAAGTGGGCATCAGAGAAAGGGGAAGTGACACACCATGGGGCGGAGTTACCGCCACACTGTCACGCAAACTGTGACAGAACAAACAAGAAAGCGGAGCAGCAATGAGGAGGGAGGACTGACCGGGTGACCAGAAAGGCAGGGTCAGTGATGATCTCTGGTCCAACCCGTACATCTGACACAAAGTTAAGGGTGTAACATGTAAAGAGGTTAAAGTCACTCTGGACCGTACTGCCTGATTGCAGCTAGAAAGTGGTTATTTTAGCATAAAAAGAACAGTTTAACTAATCATATACAAGATGTTCATCACTGAGGTTAAAGTTAGTTTATCAACCTGAAGATCTAGACTTTCACTGTTGGTTTCACATGCTCACACATTCCATACCCACACACACCAGCATTTTGTCACACTGAAAAAGGATACGACCCTGTTCAATGAAGGTGATTGCAGTTTTCAGGTTCTGAGCCATATGGAGTTTCAACATGATGGTGGGAAGACGTCTCCTGGGTGGAGTGAGCGAAGGAAATCAGGTTGAGCAGGGCAAATCACAAAAACCCGACTGAAACAGTACTGACACGCATCCCTGGCATTCCGTCTCACCCACTTCTGCCTTTCCTGTGTCATCGTTAGCTATGCTTACACCACATGCCAACCTCTGCTCTTTGTTTAGAGGCAGCTGTTTTCTCTGCCCATTTATTTCCACCACCACTCTTCACCAATTCCAAAGTCAGGTAACAGCTTTAAACCGTTCACACGAGAAGCTCACCTGCAGAAGGATGAGGCCGTGACCTTCTCTGTCAGGGCTAGGTTCTGTTTGGTGGGAATAAGGCCCATGCGGTACCTGGGCAGACAGGAGTGTACAGTCCTGCATCAGACTTTAGGGGAAACCTTTCACACAGAGTGATGCAGGACATTGCGGGAATAAGCAGGAACAGGAACGCTCCTGCTCACATCATTTATTTTGTCATTTTCTCCATGCATCCTCTGGGCTGTGTAGTTTTACTGCTTTACAGAGCGAGACGTTTTACTTTCACACACGCATCCAAACGCTCCATCCCCAAACTCACAGTTTCTCCAGCAGCAAGACAGTGCTTTGGGCTCGGAATCCATCCCTCTCATCTAGGTCCCGGATCTTCTGGGCCAGTTCCCTGATGTTGCGGCTCAGCTTGTTATATCTGTGGACGGGGGAGGTGTGTGTATGTGGGGGGGCACACATCAGAAACTGACAGAACCAAGTACAAACAAGATGCAGTTGCACAATTATGGACCTATTCACACACCCCCCCCAAGGCAGTTCTGACACACAAACCAAAGGATGGTCACATGAGACACCATGTCATCATGAACACGACCAAGAACGTTGACAAAAATAACTACGTAAACATCCGTCTCCTCTTAGATAGTAATCTGTCTGCTCTACACTGCCGCTGTAGGAACACACTTTGTGATCACTTTGAACTTCTGTTACTTGTTCTTCAACCATCCAGTTAAAAAACACAACTAAAAAGTTACATGCGTCAGGTTTCCCCTCCCAAACTCAACATGTTTCAACTGTGATGAAGTGACCAAAAATCATGAGTTGTGTCTAGACTTAGATTTTGTTCCTCAGTCTGAACTTCCAATTTAGACAATCTTAAAGTAAGGCCCATGATCTCACTTTCTCATATTTAAATTATAAATTGGCTGAAACTACACTGTTCAGTAAATAGGGTGTGTTGTTAAATAACATTTACAGAAATGTATAAATAATTCAATAAAAGTGTAAAAGTCGTTGAGGTCTTCTTTATACTGTTCTACCATACTGTCCTGCTCAGTTCCCGGAGGAATGCCATAACAAGACTCCAAGAGTCATGTGAGTGACATAACCACTCCTGTCTGGTACCTTTAAGTGAAGCTACTACATACACAGTGTTAGAAGCAGGTTCACAGAGACAGTCTACAGCCGGGGTTCTCAGTTCCAGTGCAGGTTTTTGTTTCAGACACCTTCTGTTTGAACTGAACGTTTATCTCAAATGTTTTGATCTTTTAATCAATTTCTTGTTGTTTATATTGTTAATTGTTAATAATCCCTTAAAAAAATGCTGATTAAACTGATTGTCACTGAAACCTGTTTGTGTTGTTCATTAATTTAAAACAATTTGAACAGTTAGTGTGTACTGCTTTGAACTAAACACCATGCCTAATTATCCAGACATTTACTGCTCTTATTCTGCAACTAAAGAGACATTGCAATGTGTAATTTAAAAATTGTTACACGTTAAACCACAAGAGTCTCACTTAACTTTCTTCTTTGTAACTCTTCGTTCAATGAATTCAGACAACTAAGTGCAGACAGATGCAAAGTACCAGTACCAAGAAGAATGCAGAGATGAAGCCATGTTATTTACAATTTTAAAAAGTGTTCAAATTAAAATTACAGAATTGGTTGGAAGGAAAACCTGCACCCAAGGGAGTCCCCCCAGGACCAGAACACAGAACCGCTGGTTTACAGGAAATCAATCTGCTGATTACCACTGGTTTTGTAACACTTCATGTCTGTATTTACAAAGGGATGCTGTACGACTTGAACAATAGCTTTCAGAGATGCTTTTCAAAGAGTTCCGCTTGTCTTGGAAGCTGCCTGGTGGAAATTACGTACATGATTGTATAGTTTATTGAAATTACTTTGTATCGATTATTTTCGGATAAGGAGCCTAAAGAATCACAAATCTATAAACTATACATGATTTCCCAAGCAATAAGATTTACTGGAACTACTGATTTTGTTTCTAACGTTCCTGACGTTTCCCCAGATCAATGTAGTAATGAACCGTTCAGCGACTGAATGATACGTGATTTGCGTCATAGATATGCAATAAATACACCTGTCCCAACACCGGTCAACCATATTAATTAGCAATCCAAACTGGAGCTTAGTGGTCCAGCAAGCCATGGGAAAACACTTCATCAGCCAGACTCCAACTGTCATGGCGGCGCCCACAAAAAAACGTGAATGTTCAACACTCACACGCTAGTGATAAACCATGCTCAAAAACTACGACAAATTACTTTAACATTTACCGACACTCCATGTCTTGTGAAAAAAAGAAAAAAATAAAGAGGTATATAACTGGCCCACTTGGCATTTCTTGAAATCAAGGGCTAGCTAGCTCCTACCTCACCCGATAACATATAAACCTCCTGACTCTGACACAATTGTTAAACCGATTAAAGCGTAAACGGCGCTTACTTTGTGTAGTCCTCTCGCTTCTCGATGTGATATCGCCGCAAGACTTTAACTTCATGCAAGTTATTATCCACTTCCCAGTTGATGAAATCTACCTTTTTCAGTAGCTTCTGCTCGTGAAATTTGAGCTTCCGAACCATTTTCTAGCGTCCTACTACCCAGGAGAAAAGGTAAGTTTCCAGTATTAGATTTGCGTTAGCACTGACTATGTAGTACTGTTTTCTCAACAAATGCATGTGGGGTTCAAGTCATAGCAGCAAGGTCTTCTTCGCTTCATTTCTTTGTTTCACACACGGAGGACAGAGATGTGCAGCGCCCCCACAGGCAGGCGAGTGACATGACAAGCGGCGTGGCCATAAGCAGATGCGAACCTTACTTTGAGAGTGAAAGTGCTAAGGTTGATGTTAGTTATTATGGGGTGGTCAGAGTAAAATAAAGCCCCCTCTCTAATACAGCTCCCAATGGCGTTTTTTACATGTGCAACTGTTTTAAGCTTGCTTTTAAATTTGACATGACGACTCCAATCGTTCTGGAAACTTTCGGATTACAAGGTCAGGAAGAACTAAAGCGTTTCAGTAAACACAACTGAACAAAATACGACGAAAAGAAAGTAATCACAGAAATTAAAAAGAAAATATTATCCAGCAAATTTATTGAAATCAGACAGTTTTAGGATTTAACCCTTTAAAGGCCGCACTTAGAAAAGCAACAGTCACAAATTTTTCTACTTTTCTGAGTTCCACTGAGAAATAAAAACCAAAAATCAGCATTTATATACACTGAAAATGCAGTTTCTTGATTGTAATATGCATCTACCAAGTGATAGCATGGTTCCCAAAAGGGTTAAATCTGTATACACATTTTTTACATATGCAAACATACAGTAGTGTACGAGTTCAGTTAGATAAACATATAATAATACATGTAATACAAAGTACTGTAAATATTGTAGTAATTGTTGTGTAAATTAAAAGTATAAACTAATGCCTATTAATGAGTCCTTTAAAGTATTTATATATAATGTTTTTGTATTTGTCTTATATTATCATAAGAACGTACCAGAACTGCTATAATATTTTAAGATTTTCTTAACACTGGTCTTCTGGAGTGATTTTTGGAAGTATTTTAAAGGACAGACTACTTCCTGATTATTTAATAGAATTTCTAGATTTAAATAGTAATAGCAATAAATAAAACGTGATTTGGGTAACAAACTGTGGACTTGCAAAGTTGAAGCACGAGGGAGAGCGTGCGGAGATGGTGCCCACACATGCATCCCTGTGTCGCATTTGTGAACCTTATTCTAGGCGCATTACTCGATATGACAGGAAAGCAAAGCTTTTCCTGGAAGTGATGTTTTCGTGTCGGCAGTTAAACGAGTGGAACTTTCAGTGTCGTCTGCACCATAACTCACCAATAAAATAAAAAAAAGTAGCGGCTTTAGGGACTGTACTTCTATAAGGAAGAAGTGCACACGACAGTATTGTAGTGGAAAATCACTTCTTTCAAAATGCTGCAGAATAACGCGTGTTCCGGAAAGTGTGCTTTGAAAAAAAAAAAAAAGATCACTAAGGACCGCATCAGTTCAGTCGAAAATACAGGTAAACACACAACAATCATATTGAAGGGTTATAGTTTGAGCAACAGCTTTGAGAAGGTACCGAAGAAATACTTGGTGTGGCAACATAAATTTCACTACATGCCCATCACCGCACGGAGTGATGTCCGCACTGTACGGCTGAGGAAGCGTCACAAGCAGAGTTTGCATTAAACCCTGCGCTCAGACGTGACCCTGGGACTGGGGCGGAAGCTCTGACTAGGAGAGAGATGACACTGCGAGAGTGTGTTCTCCACTGCGCATAACCTCTCACACACACACACACGAGTTACGGGCAGGGGCATGGTGAAGCGCCGCGCTTCGCTCGTTTCACACAGTAAAGGTGACCACCGTATAGTACACCCTAGATAGGATGAACTTGCTCTTTACTTCTGCCTAAAGGCGTCTTCAGACTTCAGTACGGCGGTGCTCTACAGTCATCTGGCTGGTCTTCAAGTTTGATCAAGATATCTGCGAGGGGCTGGCGGCTCTATGAGGTCTTACGTAAAATATGACCAAAGTTTCCATTATCTTCTGGCTCGAGGTGCTCTTTTTCCTCTTCTCCTGGGTTCGGCTCACTGCAGGTAGGACACGGGATTCATTAAACTGTTTCGGTGCCTCTTTCAGCCGGATGCTCTGATCTCGTCTCACGTTTCACTATCGTGATTTCTAACTTCTAGTGGTTGCTGGAAAATCTATTAATTCAGATTATTTCCAGCCACCAGTCTAACTCGGACGTGTAATGAAGTGTGTGTGTGTGTGTGTGTGTTACGCCATGGGACTGGATTTACGTTTAGTGTGTGTTACCTTCCCGACCTAACGATGCATCTCGCAGACTCGTAGTGTCGGAGGCTGGAGGCACAGCCCAGCCCAGCCCATGTAAGCGTGCGTGGTCCATGTCAAACGTGTAACTTCTCACTCTACCGCACTGCTATGTAATAATGTTAATTAATTTTGGATGACTTTAAAAGTTAGGTAATACACACGAGTTAGTGTGGTTCAGTTATAAAAGCAAGATATATAAATTGTGACACGTGACGCTGGAGATTAAGTGATAAAAGATTAAGTATGGGCTTGTGCTGTGCGAAGAGATATGGTGAAGCAGACAGACCTCCAAGCAAAGACTAAACGGAAAGGGGGGGGGTCGTCAACAACAGTTACGTAGTGGCGATTCCCAAAAGTGTGTTTTATCTGCCAAAGACAGCGGATTAACCATTGGAAACTCCCGCGATTATCAGAAGAGCACCGTAAATGCGGGGAAATAGGTTGTGTAACAGTTTGTTCATTGTATTCAATTAATTATGAAATGAGTCTTAGACAACAAAGTGATTTGAGGAAAAAACATAGAAAACGGGAACAACTGCATGATGAAGTGGTGGGGTATGCATTGTAATTGTTCATAATATCTCCCCAGAGACCACAGTTTGGGTCGTGTGCACAGATTGAATCTCACTCTAGTTTGCTCAGGGTTAATGCTGGGTTTCAAGATTCGATTTTAAAAACAATACCGCACGAGCGAGGCCACGCGCCGCTTTGTTTGCACACCCACAGAAAACGCTCACATAGTTAAACTGGGAGACATTCTGCACTTATCACAAACGTGCGTCTTTATTTTCATTTTCCTGTTTCCACTCGTGACTTCACGGTGAATCTGTGATTAACCGTTAATTGTACTCAGGACTCCCCATTTTATTTGAGTAAGTATCTGTAAAATTATGACGCACGTGCTCCAATAAATTAATCAACAGAACACGTTGTTCACACTTACGAGGCTGGGGAAGTGATCGAGTCTGTGGGTCCGATATGTGGTCTTAAATCTTAAAGGGTGACAGTGTACTGGAGCAGGCTTGTTGTGCACATAAAGAAAGTGTGTTATGGTCATAACTCAGCAGTCCAGGTAACCACGACAACACCTGTGTGTTGACTGTGAGTGATGCTGAAACAGTCTGATCTGACCGTAAAGAGACCAGGCACAAAGGTAGTGTTTGGTGTGGTGTTTACTGATGAGCAAGGATGATGTTCAGTGAAATGGTGGATGTGAAGGCAGGTATGAATTGAGAAAGATGGTTAGTGTACTCAAGGGCACCTTACTGGCTGCCTGGCTTTGTGGCTCCAGATTGGAGTCCACATGTTCTGCATAGCAGCTAAAGCACAGCCCATAGGTACTGTGTGGGAACTGAGTCCAGCGGCTGACTGAGAAGGTTCTTGTGAAGGGCTCATGGGCAGCACACCAGCAGCAGGAGCGTCTGGCCTGGATGACGCTGCATGTCTCCATGGCTTTTCAGTAGCTCTGACAGTGTGGATACAGGAAATGGCACTGTTTCCTTATAGACTGTGAACAACTTCCCTTTCTGCCTGGATGACAGCCAAGATGGAGGTCTCCCTACCTACATGCCACCTCTCCTTTCTCTTTTTGAAGTCTTCCTTTGACATTGTGCGTCTCACTCTTATTACTTCCCCTTTCTGAGTTTTTTTTTTTTTTCTTTTTAAAGAGCGCACGCCACGCTCATGTACTTTTGCATGACCTCACATTTGTCTGAAGGAATTTCAGCACTATTAGCACGCAACAAAGATGTGTGTTGTGATTTTCATACTTTAGACATTTGGCTGTAACTTAAGATAAATGCTAAATACTTAAATAATGTTTTGTTTCTTTATGCCACAGTGAGGCCTGCATTTTTTCATGTTATAACTGAAATGTATGTCAATCTCTATATATCTACACTGTAGTCCAACAAATAGCTGAGGTTCTTTCATTTGGTCTGGCCAATAGCTGAGCTCTTTTGGTTTAGGCTGACCAATAATTGAGCTTCTCCTAACTTTGTCTGATAACTGGATGTTGTCACTACTGAGTTCGATTACATAAATGCCTCATCTTCTTCTAATGGCTGCATGACTGTCACCATGACAGCAGTTGTAGAGTCAAAGTGTCACCCTGGTCCCATGTCCAGTAAACAGTGTTTACTCTGCTGTTACCACAGAAACAAGTCCTTATTTAACCACGTGGGTCTGCAGTTTTCAATTTGAAACTTTTGACTAATTGTTTATTTTGTTTGCAGTTTCTATTTCCCTTTCATTTTAATTGCATGTTTTATGTCACTGAATATATATCACATATCGTGACCAGTTTTAATTATGAGCTGAAGGGTGTTGCATATCCCCATAAATTTTAATGCATACATCTAAATGCTTAAACATTTTTTACCTTTGGTTTTGGTGCGGAGTTCATTGATGTGCAGTGATGATGTTTAGTGAAATTGTGAACAGGTCCTGTTTTTTCAGTTCAATTTCAATTCAATTTATTTTTCGTGCCTTTTGTAACAAGCTGCCTTAGTGTGCTTTAGAGGAATTAACATCGGATGGAGTGATCAAAATGAAGTTAAAGTGACACGACAGCAGAGGAGAGGAACCAAAAACTCGGTGTGGAGAAAAAAACCTCTGGGGATCCAAGTTTGACTGGCTGCCCAAACCCCCTGGGCAGCTGCCCAAACCCCCTGGGCATGCAAATATTACAGAACACAAAGTTTACGCAAGTTCTGTACATGTAAATGGCAACGTGAAGTTCATCCTGTTTTTAGGTATATGATCCATACATTTGCTGGCTGGAGCGAGTGTGGGTGTGGCCGGGGGGGTAAAGTGTTTCACTGTCTTCTCCATGTTGCATTACAGTGCATTGGCTGGAGCGAGTGTGGGTGTGGCCGGGGGGGTAAAGTGTTTCACTGTCTTCCCCATGTTGCATTACAGTGCATTGTCTGTTGCAGCTCGGCAGTGTCTGGGAGAAAATGAACCATGCATGAAGAATGCCACCTGCTTAACCAACGGCACCAAAGACTGCAGGTAGGCCAGGGTAGCGTCCCTCTTTGGGGAGGAGGGTGTGACAGTCACACCAAAATTAATTGAAATATACATCAGTTACAATGACGAGTGAAACTTTGTACAGTGGTCCCTGCTCTGAGAAGCAGATTTGATTTTTTTCATTTTAACATTTAAATTTGAGCAGCATTGTCATGTATAATTGTTGTGTATGTGGACACTTCATAAAGCCCTGAATCTAACTGGTTTAGCCTTACTTAATTTTGCAGATTTTACTGCAGAGGTATAATGTGAAAATAGTCTGACTGACAGCAGTGCAACAGGGAGGATGTGGGAGGGGTCAGCACTGAGACAGAGCAGGGATGACCTGGGGGGAAAATGGAGTTTGTGGGAAGTACTGAGATGTACAACTAGAACTGAAGCCTTCTTCAGCCTAACAGCATTACAACATGCCAGCAACTCCCCCAAATCCTTGAGGCCATACGATAAAGAATGCTGGAAGTGCTGATAGTTGAGAAGCCAGCCAATGTGACAACCCTGGGAGCTGCAGCTCTGCTGCTGTCAGTATACAGGGATACTTTACACCGTCCTTACTCCAGAGTAGGATGTCCAATTTCAAGGCTGCTTTACACCGTCCTTACTCCAGAGTAGGATCTCCAATTTCAAGGCTGCTTTACACAGTCCTTATTCCAGAGTAGGATGTCCAGCTTGTTCTGATCTGGCCCCACATCCATCCCATTTGTTGGGTCCGAAACTGTTCCGTGAATGACCATCAAACAGAAGGTTACTCATGTCAGAGGTTCAAGTTCCCAATTTTTGTTAAGCTGGGATTGGTCCTCTAAACTAAACAGTGCTATGAAGACAATAAACAATATACATTACTTTGGAGATGCATGTATATTATAAATAGTGACACAAAAGTAACGATTAAGGGTGATAATGTCACTTTTGGGTTAGCGTTATAACAGTTTTATTAAGAGTCGGCTTAAAAATAGCAATGGAACACTTAAGATGCTATCATGATTGTTTTAGAATTTCTGTCTTTTGCAAGATTTACAGGCAGTTTGCATTGTTTATTTTGTGAGTGTAAAGCAACAAACCTGTCATGAGTGAGAAAGGGGCAGTGATCCTCCCGTTGTACCTTAAATTGGTTATTGATTAGGAGTAAGAAGGAGTAGGATCTGGCTGGTACTCTGTGAGTGACTGATAGCTCTGACTGTCTTAGGGTTGGTGAGAGAGGGATCTGACTGGTTCTGTGTGTGTGTGTGTGTGTGTGTGTGTGTGTGTGTGTGTGGGGTGAGTCAGAGTTGCCTACATGGCCTGACCTCAGAGACAGTGTTTCATGGGAACCATTTACTCCTGCAGTTTGGCAGCTTGGGCCGTAAGAATGTTCTGGAACGCTGACAGAGTGATGAGACTGAGTACAGGATGTACGCACACACACACACACACGTTACTCTGTAAGGGAAAAGCAGTAAGTCCTCCATGCAGCACTGAATTCACTAATGTGCAAACATCCATGTGTGATTATTCTTAAAATGTGTCAACCTGCAGACTAAAACAATACACGTAGCTTGAAAGTGGAAAAACGTGCATGGATGTGTGCATCAACATGTATGTGAGCAGATCTGTGTGTATGTTTGACCTCCTCCTCATTGTACATGAGCTGATCCGACCTCCTTGCCAGGCATTGTGGAACATCTCTCTCTCTTTTTCTCTCTCGGTTGTGGGTTATTTTTGTGTTGGAGAGGGTGGTTTCAGCAGGTTATCCAGAGGAAATGTTTCACAATCAGAGTATCAGACAGTGACAAGCCACGTGGATAGCCAAATGCATTAACAGGCACAAACAATCACACGCACGCGCACACACACACACACACACACACACACACACACACACACACACACACACACGCACACAAAAATGATAGTTAAAATAAGGAAGGCCACAGGGGTAAAAGCTTTCAGCGTTTTGCAACGTTCCCCTTGCTGTAATTGATCGTGTATGAATCACCAGGGGGGTTTTCAGGCTGGAAAAGAGGAGGGACAAACCCTTCTGCTTTTCTAACCTGGCATCACGTTGCCACATCCTGCCATCAAGCATTTGCCTCGTACAAAACACCTTTGACACAGTGCATAGAAAACGCACGAAATGCACACGCAGTACACACTTGTGTATGTGCATGCTGGCAACTGGAAACACAATAGTAGGGTGCTAATTGTTGCCATCTCCGCAAAAGCTGTGCCTTCCTGTGTGTCTGTGTGTGTGTGTGTGTGTGACAGAGAGAGAGAGCGAGCATGCTAAGCGTCAGTGCTGATTTCCTGTGTCTAAAGAAAGAACTGAAATGTCATGACAGGAAAACATGAGGCACAAATTTCTCCCTGCCAGCCTTGCGCAGCCTGCTCTCTCTCTCTTGCTCGCTCGCTCATTCTGTCTTGCTCTCTCTTGCTCGCTCGCTCACTCTCTTGCTCTCTCTCTCTTGCTCGCTCGCTCGCTCACTCTCTTGCTCTCTCTCTCTTGCTCGCTCGCTCACTCTGTCTTGCTGTCTCTCTTGCTCGCTCGCTCACTCTGTCTTGCTGTCTCTCTTGCTCGCTCGCTCACTCTCTTGCTCTCTCTCTTGCTCGCTCGCTCACTCTGTCTTGCTCTCTTTCTTTTGCTCGCTTGCTCACTCTGTCTTGCTGTCTCTCTCTCTTGCTCGCTCGCTCACTCTGTCTTGCTCTCTCTCTCTCTCTCTCTTGCTCGCTCACTCACTCTGTCTTGCTCTCTCTCTCTCTTGCTCGCTCACTCACTCTGTCTTGCTCTCTCTCTCTCTTGCTCGTTCGCTTCCTTGCTCCTTCTCTCTCACTCTCTCTGTCTTTTTCTGTAAATTCAAATTTAATGAAGCTTTACTGGCATGACTACATATTTGTATTGCCAAAGCCAGTCTCTCTTTCACTGTCTCTCAGCGCGTGCTTACTCACTTTGTCTCTCTCGTGATCTCTCGCTGACTCGCTTGCTCAACCTCTTCCTCTCTGCTCATGTGCTGCATCCTCTGCTGCCGCACCCCCACTAACACCCCTTCATGCTCATCACCCGAACCTTGCCTACGAGTGAAAGACATCTCACTCTAGTAATAATGTCAAATGTCACTGCTTTTGGTTATGTTGCCTGGTATAGTCACCATTCTCATATGCTGATAAACTTGAGTTGGGGTTTCAAAAATACAATGTGTGTGTGTGTGTGTGTGTGTGTGTTGTGCAGATGCTGAAATGTCAGTATTGAACCGACTAGCTATGAAAAACACTTCAGATGCAAAAACAAAACCGAGAGATGAAGCTATATTTAAAAGGGTTTAGTGTGTAGTTAAGAGCAAGCCTTGCTGAATTTGAGTGGGTGTGGCTAAACTGTAATATAAATGTCCATATTAGGTACAAGAAGTGAGTATAATTTATCCTGATCATATGACATTGGGACATAATCCCAATCAATGGGATCATGTTAGACAAAGATGTTAATGTTTATAATTGTTTTAGAACTCATTTGTGACCAAGATTGGTGTGAATAAGCTCGTCACTAATAATGTTACAACATTATTATCATAACAAGTTACATCTGAAAATAGACTATTACCATGAATTTGGGGGTATAAAATGAAATCGGGGTAGTAGCAGTTACTTTGGACGAGGGGCAGTGGACGTGTTCTTTCTGTGTAGCCCATAACATTACTACTTGTACTAATCTGGTGTTTATTTTTTAATTTTGGTGAATTTTTGGACAGGCTGTTGGGAATTTCTTTAAAACACCAGTGTAGCTCCTAGTATCTTCAGCACCATGCAGCATTTCATTGGCAGCAAATATAACATAGAATTTCATTTCCCGTATTTGAAATCCTCTTAATACAATGCACCGAAAATGATGTCTGAAAATAGGGAAGTTCGCTTTTTCTGAAGAAAATGTGTAAAACTTGAACACAGTAGGGGAAGATATATTGGACTTTCTAGCTTTGCATTTACTGGAAATAAAAATTAAAAATAATAATGCTTTCTAAAATCGTTATATTGTATCATACAACCTGCCACTAACAATTTTACATTTTATTTTTTTTCCAGCTTATGTACAGATGCTCACTGTGGCCTGCTTGTCAGAATTATGCCTTATTTAAATTATGTTGAAATTTAACATACTCATGTTACATATTTTTATCATATTAACTTCCTTAAACCCTGACCTGCTAAATATATGACCCAGTCACAGTGCTGATGATAGATGATAGATACCCAAAATAATATTTTATAGTGGTGAAAAATTAAGTGTTCTTTAAAATAGTGTGTTACAAATATTTACATACATTAGAGATGAAGCAGTTCTAGTCCCAGAGGGGTGTGTGCTGCTTTCCTGTTCACATTACACCTTGGTCATGATACTTAAGTATTTGATTGAATGCATTTTCACACTGCTTAGCCCAGACAGGGTCAGGGGTGGTTCAGAGCAGGAGACTCTTCCGGACAGGGTCAGGGCGGTCCGGAGCAGGAGACTCCTCCTGGACAGAGTCAGGGTTGGTCCAGAGGAGGAGACCCCTCAGGACAGGGTCAGGGGTGGTCCAGAGCAGGAGATTCCTCTGGACAGAATAGAACACACACACACAATAACAATTTAGAATTCCCAAAATTTCCCTAAATGTTGAGCTATGTGTTTGACTGACCCTTGGACTACAGGTGTTTTTCGACATACTTCTTGGTTAATATGTTTAACTGTTCACTCTGTCGTATTTCTTACAGATGTCCCCCTGGTTCTGTGGGTGAGTACTGCCAGTTCAAGGACCTCTGTCACTCTTATTACTGCTGCAGTGGGGTACCTACACTGCATCACATGTGCCAGGTGCAACCCACTGTTCCTGCCCTCCCAGAATCACTGATCCGTCAACATGTACAAGTGCCACTGTGAGCCTGGCTCAGCAGCAGTACTTTGTCAGCCACCCATGCACCCTTCACCTGTTTCCCTTTACTGGCATGTAGGAGCCCCCACTGCTGAGCCCTGTGGGGGCCCTCACTGCTACTCCATAAAAGGACCTAACTGTGATTTACTTAACAAATGTACTGTTTGTTCTAGCTGTTATAGTGTCTCCATTCAGCAGCTTCTTCAGGGATCAAGAACACAACAAAAGTGAACAAGTCCGAACAGCCAGTTAGCCTGAAACAGTAGGCTGTTTGGCAAAGAGGGCTGCTTGTGTTTTCATAGATGCAATCTAGATTTAGTTGTCTATGTTCAGAGTTTAATGTAACAGAAAGTTTTTGTGTTCTTTTTTAGCCGTAGCCCTGCTTAGTGGGTGTCCACTGGGTTTTACTAGGAGAAGCTGAGAGGTCAGCACAGACTTGTAAGATCAGGCTAGTCTGCCGATGAAGGTAGTCTGCTGATGAGAGTAGTCTGCTGATCAGGCTAGTCTGCTGAGGTCCGTACATATATCTGCCTTAGTACAAGCACATAGACATGTGACACCATTGTTTTAGAACCTGCATACAACTCACGATCTCACAATGTGCCTGCTAAAGCAGCACCTATTTGCTTGACTCTTTAACCACTATGCCCCCTGGTGAGCTGCATAACCAGCATCCACCAGTCCCCGGTGGGTCAGTCCTCTGTGGGGATTTAGATGAGTGTCTGGTGCAGAATGCCAGAACGCAGCTACATATGGCTCCTGCGACTGCGTCTGTGCGACTAGGTGGGATGCTGCCAACTGCTCAGGTGTTAGTAGGGTGTGGATGCCAACTGGCTGCTTGGCTACAAATCCATTGGTGGTGCTTATGTGTGTCCTGTTGGGGAAACAGACAAGGCTGATGTTTGTGTAACACCTGCATATGTCACTCGTACAACACATGACAATACTAAACTCGAAGTTAGAGTTACTACATGCTGTGGTATGATAATATGATGCTAACATGATAGAATGCTACTGATTCATTACTTATGTATTTAATTATATGCTTAAGAGGGATTTTTACAGAAGGTCATGGTCAGCTTGCAGTTTGGCATTTAACAAGCTGGATATATCATAGCTGTGGTTAACATATGTGCACCTCTCCGTGAAGCTGAAGGAACTGGTTTTGGGGCCACAGGTCAGGGATGTTGTTAACAGATAAAACGGCCAAAGTTTGCGATGAGTGTGTGTGATGAGTGTGTGTGATGAGTGTGGGTGATGAATGGTGTCACTGCGGCCACGGTAACCTGAGATGTGGCTCTCCCCAGGCGTTCTGTGCGAGAACAACCCGTGTTCCGCTCAGCCATGTCAGAACGGTGCCCAGTGCGACCCCAATCCCATCAATGGTACATATAAATGTAAATGTGCTCGTGGCTTTAGCGGAACCAACTGCAGTGAAGATGACGACGAATGTACGAAAGGTAAGCTCTGTGCGCTATCTTCGTATACTCTTCGGGCTCCACGTCCAACCACAACGTTCCACAGCACCCCTGTACCAATCTCCTACTCTCGCATTTCACCACAAAACCTCTAATCCGCTGCCCACCCTTTTACTGAGCTCTACATCGTGGTCCAACCATCAGGCCAATGTTCTGCTGTCCCATACCCTGCAGCCCCAACCTCTAACCACCCTACGCTGCTCTCACCCCTCCAGGATCTGATCTATGTGAACACGGGGGCACGTGTGTCAACACCATCGGCTCCTTTAAATGTGAATGTCAGGTGGGCTACAGCGGCCAGCGGTGTGAAATTGACATTAGCGAATGTGACTCGTCACCCTGCCTCAACGGCGCCACCTGCAATGATCTCATTGGCAACTACAGTTGTCTTTGCAACATCGGTACAGTCCCGTCCTCGCCCATCACAGCGCTGCCTCGCCCGCTGCCCTCATCAGCAGACACTGACGTACTTTTTCCTCCTGTTTGGCCAGGGTTCGAGGGCACGCACTGTGAACAGCCTGTGAATGCGTGTTTGAGTTCCCCCTGTCAGAATGGTGGCCAGTGTGAAAACCAGATCCATGGCTTCAAGTGCAAGTGCCAGCTAGGTCAGTTCCGAGAATGTACACAAGTGTAACTGTCTGTGTGTGTGTGTGTGTGTGTGTGTGTGTGTGTGTGTGACTGGATATATCTCCAAGGTAATGGATTGGTGTTCTCCAGTAAGCTCATGAATCCATGCAGCCCCTTGTGTGCACAGCCAGCTGTAATGACCTGTTTTGCTAATCTCCTGGTGAGTGTTTTGGGACCTTCAAAGTGCTCTATTGATTCCACAGTGTTTTTTTTTTTCTTGTCCTTACATTTCTGGAGGTGACTGTTGAATCCAAGAAAATTGTTTGAACTTGAATATCTAGTACCATAGCAGTAAATTAAATTTAACTGGATGAGCTGTTTAACCCCAAAGATGTTTTGCAAATTAGTGACTTTGGGTGTTTCATGTGTAGCTTGACACTTTCTCTGGGCACCACCATCTTTGTAAACACAGTAACCTAGCTGGACCTGGGGTTCACCAGTGTCTCCAACTGTAGAGGACTTACACACAGAAAATGTAAAACGAAAAAGGAGAGCACTGGAGACTTTCCTGGGTACAAAATCCAACCATTGGTCCATATATGTCAGTGATAGCTGGATTAAGGTCAAAATTCAGGACGTTCAGACCTTCACTAAATGCATCAACAAAATGGAAGGTAACAGTGAGCTCACAGGAAGACATAAAACAGCAAACTGACCTTACTTCCTTGTGTGATGTGTGTACATCAGAGGGTGGGACACCTTCATGATAAAGGCTGTAGGAAACTCACTATCAAGAATTACTATTTGCTGTTTAATATCCACCATGCACTGGAAAACTGAGGTGTTGCAGAAACTCAACACTGCTGAACTGTATGTTTAAGGCTTGAGGTGACCCAGACTGGATATTTTCTCAAAAGTGCACCAAGTTACAGTGGGAACACGAGACAGATAGGTGGCGAGGTGAAGCAGAGCAGAGAACAGCATACAGCTGGACGGGGCTCTTCAACCAGCATGGCGTCCCTGTGCGCTTGCAAGCTAGCAGAGACAGAAACTGAGACAGAAACAGATTCAAACTGCGCAGCACACGCAGTCTGGTGTAGTGAGGAAGACGTGGGGCAAAGACTGTAAGTGTGCGGCCCAACACGGGGAGGGAGACTCGTATGGTCAAGACCCAGGAAGTGACCTATCTCTAAAGGAGAAATGGCTGGGCTTGAAGGAGAGCTGTGCACATGTCCTGCATAGATAATCTGCTGTGAAAGAGGTGTAAAAGGACTGTCTGTATCATATGGAAGCAAGCATCACCTAATGGCAGTGGTACACTAATTTACACCTCCATGGATGAGACCTCAGTGAGCCTCATGTGACTGTCATGTGACAGCACAGTGCTCATTTAGCCACAGCGGTTAGATTTAGGGGAATTTCCCACCACACAGATGAAACCTTTAAGAACGGTTGTATAACATCTTGAGTACACTGCAAATTCTTTATGATTTACAGTTGCTGGAGACTCATTTGACTGGAATACTCAAAACATTCATAAAATAATTTAAACTTGGAAAACATAGTGAGCAGAATTAGGATTTAAAAATTCATTATTTAAATATGTGTACATTGATTTTATTTGTAAGCCTGTGTAACGTAGTAACTCAGTCTTGGGATGTTTGTGCTGATACTTTGTAAAAGAGGGGTTTGGTGAGGGATGGGGATGGTTTCCTGGTGTGATTGTGTGAGCATCTTCTCATACCTTCTTCTGTTGTTTTACAGGTTTCAAAGGGCTAACATGCAGTGAGAACATCTCCTGTGCCTGCCCCTCTCACGCCACCTGTTCCAGCAACATCAGTTCACCAAAAGGCTATACCTGCACATGCAACCCAGTGAGAAACCACCTCTTCTCAACTTGTTTCATATGCATTATTTAATTAAAACATTAAGTCTGCCTTGCCCTTCATAGTCTGTATAAGTGAGCTTTCGCTTCACAACTCTCTTCACTGCAGAGAAGAGTTCACATAATGTAATATTTTTCAATAAAATTTATTATATGTTTCGTGTGCAATATTTTTATAGTTTGACTTAGTGTACTGTAGTGTTGTACTGTAGTATCACTGCTGTACTGTGCTGTCGCTGTGTTGTACTGTGGTGTTGTACTGTAGTGTCACTGTGTTATACTGTAGTGTCGTACTGTGGTGTTGTACTGTAGTGTCGCTGTGTTGTACTGTAGTGTCGTACTGTAGTGTCGCTGTGTTGTACTGTAGTGTCGTACTGTAGTGTCGCTGTGTTGTACTGTAGTGTCGCTGTGTTGTACTGTAGTATTATACTGTGGTGTCGCTGTGTTGTACTGTGGTGTTGTACTGTGGTGTCGTACTGTGGTGTTGTACTGTAGTGTCGCTGTGTTGTACTGTAGTGTCGTACTGTGGTGTTGTACTGTAGTGTCACTGTGTTGTACTGTAGTGTCGTACTGTAGTGTCGTACTGTGGTGTTGTACTGTAGTGTCGTACTGTGGTGTTGTACTGTAGTGTCGCTGTGTTGTACTGTAGTGTCGCTGTGTTGTACTGTAGTGTCGTACTGTAGTGTCGCTGTGTTGTACTGTGTTGTACTGTAGTGTCGTACTGTGGTGTTGTACCGTAGTGTCACTGTGTTGTACTGTAGTGTCGTACTGTGGTGTTGTACTGTAGTGTCACTGTGTTGTACTGTAGTGTCGTACTGTGGTGTTGTACTGTAGTGTCGTACTGTGGTGTTGTACCGTAGTGTCACTGTGTTGTACTGTAGTGTCGTACTGTGGTGTTGTACTGTAGTGTCGCTGTGTTGTACTGTAGTGTCATTGCAGTGTCTTAGGTCTGTTTCTTCTGTATCTTCTGCACATGATACAAGTGAGGATAATGGATCGTATGGTGATGAAGGTTGGATTCACAGGTGTCTGCTTGTGAAGATGTCCTGACACTTGTGCTCTCCACCACAGGGTTTTTCTGGGCCAGACTGTAGGCAGGAAACTGATCTTAAATGTAGCTGCCTCAACGGTGGTCTCTGCAAAAACTCATCAACGGGGAAGGTCCTCTGCCAGTGCCCCATCCGTTTCTCTGGCCCCAACTGTGAGACAGTGGGAACAGGTGCGACGACACCCCAGGGGGGTTCCACAGACCCTTGGCACGACTGCCCTGACTTGCACTGCCGAGACCTGTTTTGGAACAAGCGCTGTGACCCAGCGTGCAACACAGCGCTGTGTTTTTTCGATCGCTTTGAATGCCTCTCTGCTATACAGCCCTGCAGGTAGGTCACCTGGAGACCAAGCCAGCACCATGGCCCGTTTGCTTAAGCCATGACTGCACTCTGAACAGCAACTACAGCGGCTGTATGTCCACTGTATTCTAGGCATCCATGCTGAAATTCATGAGGTTTTTATAATTAGTCTTCCTCAGCCAGGACTGTGCACTTAAAAACATGTTATCATAAAGTCTCAGAAAATATACTGCTCAAAAAAATTTAAGGAACACTTTTTAATCAGACTATAGCATCAAGTCAATTAAACTTCTGGGATA
>JABJVR010048450.1:0-24420 GCA_025773905.1 Chitala chitala
GCTCTGTCCATGACCAGAAATGGTCTTCAAGCCTCTCCACACCTCCCGTGTGTTGTTCCGCTCCAACCGCTCCTCCATAAAAACAATGTTGAGTAAATAGGGAATATCTATATTATATATTTGATCTTTGTGCCCAAAAAAATGGCTAAATTGTGAACAAACAAATGATTTACCTATAGTTTTCAGATAAGCACGTTATTATGTAATTCTCACGTATGAAAATTTTCAAAGCATCCATCCATCCATTTATACATCATCTTCATCAGGTATACAAACTTGGAAATACTGTATACAATACATGATATTCTCAGTAGCAGATTTTAGAGTAGGCTACTGGTGACACCGGATATAGTATGTTGCATTTGATGAACACCAGTAATAACGTGAAGATTATTAGAATAATCTAAATTGTAATAGATTAGTAAATAAAATAAGGTTACAGTATATTCAGCAAATATAGTAAGTGTTCAAATGATTAACCGTTAACAAAAACGTTGAGTTTTTACATCTAGTACATCAATAAATACTATTACGTCAAATATTATTTGACGTATTTAAAGGATAACTATCAGCACGATCTTTCTGTTAAAAGTTTATGTTAAATTCTATTATACAGTTACTGTACGGGGGGAAATGTGTCGTGGCACTGGACAACCGTCACACGTTGAAAACAGACACGTTTAGTTCACGAATGCTTTTACTGATGACTGTGATGAGGTTCCGGCACAGATGATTTTAGATGATAAGACCTTGCAGATAGCCTCTCACCCTTCCTTCACGTTGCGCCTGCTCCAGTGTGCACGCCCCTCTCACTCTCCGCACCGTAGGCGCGCCCTTTCAGCTGCTCCGTGCACGGCACAGTGACGCGCTCTTCACTCTCACACACGTCTTAGAGGATCGGGAGGAATTTTGGTGAAAAGCAAAGCCTGCAACGGGCCAGATTATTGTTGCGCAGCCAGGATCGAAACGCCGACGGGATGGCAGATCTAATTAACCAGTCTCCTCAGATCTCTTCGTCGCAGGGGTTTGATCCGTCGGGACAGAACTGCGCGACAGCGGGGACAGACTCCAAACTGTCCGGTGAGAAATGGACCGTGGCTCTGACATGTCGTAGGACGTAAACAAGGGCTGCAGGACCTGAGCTGGTCCTGCGTGCACCGCTTTAAAGTCGCTGACGTGCTGTGTTTGTGCATGCTGGTGGCAAAGTAGCCATTTTAGTTCTCTAATTATCCACGAGTGTGCAGTGTTTTAGATGCCTGATGTAATTTTTGGCTGTGATCGTTAGCATGCTACCCCGTTTGCTCGTCCACAGCCATCTTAGCTGGGCAGCTTGGTAAAGATAAAGGAGCTGCGAGCGCGTTAAAATTATGGCGACATATCACGCATATTACAATTCAAATTAAATATGGTGTAGCATATTACTTTGAAATGTGGCTTGGGCATGTAATGTGTCGCGGATATAAATGATTTTTTTTTAACCACCGTCATTGCTTTTGCACGTCAGCGAGCCCGTTTCGCTAATTGACTACGTCGGTTTGCCCATGCTACGTTATTTTACGGGTTCTGTGTCGTACATTACACAGGCCTCCAAAATACACCTGCCATACATGTGACCAGTTAAGTATGCAGTAAGACCCAAAACGCTTTTCAACATCAGATTGTTGTCTTGTTAAGTAAAAGATGAGTAGCGGGCGCGGCGAACTTTGTCCTGCACTGCGCGTTGTCACCTGCCTTTGTTTCCCAACGCGCTGAGTGCGCACAGTACCCCAGCCCACCTCCTCCTCCAGTGCGCTGGTGCATCTTAAAAGTGTAGATCCTGACACAGGCCTCTAAATGACCAGTATAATAGCCCACATAATTTATGGTTTAATATTACCCCAGTCCCATTAATAACACTTGCCCTGTTTATCAAGTATTAATGCCAGTCTTCACAAATACAGTACTGCCGCTGAACAGAAGACTAAAACGAATGAGTAAATTTACTGAGGGTTTTTTTTTAAGACATTATTTCAAATGCAGCCTCTGTTTAGTGCCCATGCGTTTGGTAAAATGCAGTCTGAGTCTTTTCCTTCATCTACTCCTGTCCACATTGATTTTGTTTGTGATGACACAGCGCCATACAAAGGGTTAAGGCCCGCTTCCTGTGACAGCATTACATCGGAAGCACTTATTGAATTATACATTACTTGTGGAGTTATGCACATCCCAGATCTGATTCCTGATGCAATTTAAAACAAAGGAGGTTGTACACACGGGTTGCCCACTGAAGGTTTGGAAAGCAGCTTAAGTGGTAGAATTTTTTTTTTTTACCAGCTATGTTAATTCACTGCTAACTGAAGTTATTTTTACCCATGGGACTGTTTGCATGACATTCGATGCTTATGGTATAGGAAACACAAATTTGAAAGAGCTGATAAGCATATTTAGATCTCTTTCCGTGCAACCAGATGGCTATAATATGCATATAAACTTAAACGATATCTTTGTGACTAAATTAGGGCTTTAGGTTTCCACATTTAACAAATGGGTAGAAGCGGTTAGAACTAGCCATTAGCAGCAAATTAAGATGTGCTTCTTTGAGCACAGGTTGTTCCAGAATGTTGGAAACTTCATATGCATTGTTGTGATGTTTTGTGAGGTTCATGCATGTAACAGATAAACAGGGCAAGTGAGTTTATCAAGAATCTTTGTTCTGTGTGAATAAATTTCTGTGCGCACTGATAACACACCCATTGGCAAGGGTTCTTTCGTTTGGGGTTAAAAACTCGTGAGGTTAGGAGCTGTTATACATGCGAGGTGGATATGAACTGTCCAGAGGTGAACAGATGTGCGTACCACCATAGTGCTGTCCAAGCTTTTCGTGTGCCGGTTGAATGTCATCACTGTTTCCCTCCTGAGACACATACATACATACATACACGGTGGGCATGACAGAAGTGCTTCTTGGGATTGTAGAAGGTCAGCAGGGCACTGGCTGCTGTATGATCCTTAGATGGGTAAAGCATGCCGAACTGACTACTGTTGGAACTTCTGCCCCTCCCTCTGCTGTTCGTAAGACTAATTGACCAACCTTCCTCAGTGGATCACAAATTCTGCAAGCTGTTTCAACTTTTGAAATCACAAATTACGTTTTGGTTTGCAAGAATTTTGTTAGGGAATTTACTTGTCTCCAGATTATACTGCTTAAGTTGAATTGTATTGAGCAATAATTAACTGGTATTTGAGTACGTAGGTGTTGCACAGGGAGCGATCCCCTCATATTGAGTAGGTTAGTGACCATATGTGGCAGGCCCTTGGTAGCGCTTTTAATGCTAAACCTGCAGTGTACGATGTGACCTACATGTGCACAGAGCAGTACTTGTATCTCCACATCATGGGAAACTGCTCTTGTGGTTTGTGAAATGTGACTCAATGTTCAGCCACGCCTATTCACAGCAAGTGAATAAAGGTTTTTTTTTTTTCCACTGTGGTTGGGTTAAGGCTAGCCTGGGTGTGTTAATCCATTGAAATGTAACCAGCCAAGTTTTTCTGCCGGAAACACGGGGCGTTGTCTCCTTTTCTGTAAACGTAGCACATTTAAGTGATGGCTGTGACTAATTGTTGAAAGGTAGATTGTTAAGAGTAAAAACGCCCACCTGTCTTTTTAATTGGTTTTAAACATAGGCTAATTTCTGATACATTTTTAGTTCATCGGATGGCATTCTAAGAAAGACTAGCATAGCAAGTTCTGTCTTACTGTGACAAGTAATGTCATTACACTTTCTGTCATCCTTGTAATATTAAAACAAACCATGATTCCCTGAAGTAATTTATCAAATTTTTTTTTTTCAAAGACATGAAAAAATATGTTTTGAAGGAGGCAACATGGTGTCCCATTGTCTACAGGTTTAATTTATTTAAACTACTTATGCATAGACATTCTACAGTTTGTCTGTTTGTTTGGTCCAGAACATGCATATTGGAATTTAGTCCATAAATGGGTGACAAGGATTGTGGGAAATAGCCCTGTTTGACCCAGGGACATAGTGGAGGTTTAGCAGCTGATCAGGAAGTGGAGGTGGTGTTCTGTTGCTGTTGTGTGACTGGTGATTGCTTACTCTGTTTTCAGATTCCTTTCTCTTCCTTTTCCCAATCTCTCTTGTTGAGTCCCCACCAGGCAACTGTGTGTCTCTCTCATTAGCTCTAATGCTCTGCCTGTCTTCTCGCTTACTGCTCCCTCCTGCAGCGTTACGGCTGCTCCGCTCCCTTCTGGCTGGCATGCTTTCTTAGTAACGCTTTATGCCGTTTTTTTTTTTTTTTTCCCTCCCTTATTTTTCTGGCTGGCTCAGGCCTTCACCTACCCCTTCTTCCTGCGTCTGAAATTTGGACCATAAATAATGGCCACCTTGATTCCTGTCATTTTTTGTTTAAAAAAAAAAAAAAAATCGATGACTGTCCAGTAGTCTCCTGGGAAGATACATTGAGTCTTGTACACATTACTCTGTGGTTCACCTCGTGACTTTATATTGCTACTCTGTGCATGAGTACTTGTCTGTGGGTTAGTATGCTTTTTGTGCCTTAAGCCAGCAAGATCGTCCTGTCATAGTACTGGTCTGATATTAGAAGAGTGTTGAGCAAAAAAGCACGAGAAAAGCAATGTTTGTGGAAAGGGATCAGATTAAGAGCTGACTGTATGTCAGGCAAATGCCTTATTTCTTCAGTATTTCAGAGTGGTTCTGTTCACACTCCTGTATGTTACTGCATTTATTTACATTTATTCATTTGGCGGACGCTTTTATCCAAAGCGACTTGCATTTCACATATGGGTTACAATGAGCTAGCGCTGAGTGTCTTGCTTAAGGACACACCTAGTGGCTGGGCTGGGATTCGAACTGGGAGGCTTCTGCATTTGTATGTTTTTGTTGTACTGTCAGAAAAGACAGTTGTTCAAAGTTTTTGTACTTTTGTGGTGGAAAAAAATTCAAAGAACTTTTAATGGGGAGTTTGGGATGCGGAATAAAAATGTTCAAGAATATTCATAGTAAATTTGTAACATTTAATGAACCTTCCGTCAGTATTCCAAACATGGCCTTCCGTAGAAGGCTATACTAGTGTTTGCTGTGTATGTGTGAGAGACGTGTTCTTTTTAATAGCAGTTTGCAAAAAGGATGAAACTTTTTGAAAAGTGGATCACTTTGTTTGAGAATGGTGGCTGGCGCGAGTCTTGCAGTGCTCAAGGCCTGGTCTCTGCATTTTCGTGCTGCATGCTCTGAGGTGCCACTCTTGTGGAAAAACTGCTTCACTCCATGTGTGGCAGTTTGGTTTCCACTTCAGATACGGTTTTGTGAGTTTAAAGCTTCAGCATGGACAGATTTCTGCATGTCTGTGTGAACGCGTGGTGAAAGCTGTAGTCCTGCTTCTCCTGAATTGCTCTTTGAGTTACACATTTGTCCAGTACCGAAAGCGTGTGGCCCACCAAGTGCATTATGGACTGAGTTTCCCACGGTTCACATTGCGTTGATCGTGTTACACCATCATTTCAGAATTGGTAGGAAGGATTATTCTCTTTCCTCACGTGCTGCTTTTCAACTATTTCATTTTTAGTGGTATGAGAACAGTCTGCCGATTTTATTACATTTAAGTTATTGGTTAGTGACAGTTATTCTGGTTTGGTGCTGGAGGGAATTTTACGTCATTATTTTGCACTGTTAAGTAGCCAGTAGGACTGTCTGAGAGTCTGAAATTATAAGTGTAAGTTTTTTGAAACAGGTTGTTCCAGTTTTGTTAAAGTTTGATTCCCTGTTGCTCATTAAGGTGCTCCTTCCGCTGTCTGTTCGCCACACATACATACCTTTGGCTGCACTGCAGTACATCAGCATGGTGTGGGGCTGCACTCACTGGAGAATGCTGGGATTGTCTGAGATTTGTTTGTTGCTTGGCCTAGACAGATGCCATCGGTTTTTGTGTCTGTGCATGCCATCCATAACCGAGAAAGGCTTCCATTGTTTCCAGATCTTTCTGAAGCTTAGGCTTGCCACCAAATTCAGCTTTGTCACAATGTTTTTTTAAAAGTTTTAAGCTAGTGCACATGTAAGGCCTTAGTGATGTTTGTTGAGTACACTGTTTCCTCTGGCCATGGGCCACACACACACACACACACACACACACACACACACGTGTTTGCGCCAAGCTCGTAAATAGAACAGTTTGTGTCTATGAGCTGGAAGATAGTACAGACAGTTTTTATTTTTTATATTTTGCTTGATAGTTCCTAATAGACATTGAACAACTTGTCTTGTGGGAAGTAGGGATGCAAATTTCAGAAAATTCTTTTGCCTGATAACTGATCATGACTGGTTAACTGACACGCCTACTGTGATGTATACAGCGCATTTACACCATACAAATACAATGCTTTATTTTAACACTGTATTTCTTGCTAAAACACTTTTTTTTTTTTTTTTTTTTTTTTTTTCAGTTCCTGTAACAAGCAAAAATTTAGTTGATGCTATTTTAACACACTCCTTGAAGGAAAAACATAATTTTAGCTCTGTCTTTAACAAAGTCTAATGCCATCACACCATGAATGGAGAATGCCATTCAGTCATTGGTTACCAGTGGTGTAATGGTGCTCTCTAACAGTACGCAAGTGTTTATGGAGAGTGTCTGTAGTTCAGTTTTTTTTTTTTTTTTTTTTTTAATTTCTTAAATTGCATGCTTTTACTAATACACTTCGCACTTGGCATTTTCATTACTCACTACAAAAAAAACACACTCTCAAAGTTTTGGTTTTCAGTCTGAGTTCACCGTTACAAGCTTGGGCAGGTAAAAAAGCAGCAGGAAGCAGCAGTGATGCTGCCTCAACACCTTCTGCACCTGCTAGCATAACTACTCTGACAACTCTTTCTCGCAATTTTGAAAACCAACTTTTTTTTAGGCTAAATGGCAGGTATTTCAGCTTCAAGTAAGGCCTGTCTGGGTTGTAACTGTAGGGAAGGAATTTAAGAATGAAAAATGAAAGGGAGGCCTTAATACATTTAGGAAAAAGGAAGTGATGGAATGGAGAAATGACAGGAAGGAAGGAAAATTGGGTTTTTTTGTGTGTGCTGCCAGTGTATTGCTAAATGTTAGAGATAAAGCATTACGTTGATTATATTCAGTTCATTTCAGCTCTGATATGGTTCATTAAGTTTTAAAGCCTTCAGTTTTTAATGCTGTGAAGACTTTTTTAAATTTATTTATTAGTGCAATAATAATTTAGAAAAGACAGTGCTACAAAATAAAAAATTTGGAGTTCTTTGAATTCTGACATCTTTTTTTTAATGAGATACTTGTACAGCTAGTAACAGATTCTTTAACTGAAGTAATATTACAATGGGTTACTGACTTTTACTTAAGTTCGGATGTCTAACTATAAAATTAAAGTGTTGCTATCAGGTACTTTATACAACACTTTTGGTCACAAGGCCTTGTACTGTACATATACATGAGATTAGGTGTAAATTGAGCTGTTAGTCAAAGGGGGCTGCAGGGTGAGTCTGAGACACTCCGCTCCGTAGTGTCGTGAGACATGTTATATAATTAGACATTGCATCGCTCTTTTATAATTATAAACAAACTGTTGAGCTGCTGTAAAAATGCAAGGTATTATTTAAAACACATGAAACTGTGGCGCCTTGACAGCACTTTTCTCAGCTTGTCAGGCGTGGCATTAACCCTTTAAAGCTGCGATCGCAGGCTGTTGAATTTGAAATATCACGCTTCCTGTTTCAGAGGCCAGTTGCCTCTGTAAGTCATTTCGTGCTGTGCAACAAGACCTGTTAGGAAGACCTGCAACAACTTCCTCATTCTAGGTTAACAGTCGTTAAGACAGCCACGTCCAGTAGTGTGAATCAGTAATGCTTACTGTGTGTTTCTGCATCCTGTCTTCTCTCAGTGAGGGACCTTATCTACTGGCGGGACCCCAAGAAGTCGGGCGTGGTGTTTGGGGTGTCCCTCTTGCTCCTGCTGTCCCTGGCCACTTTCAGCGTGATCAGCGTGGTGTCCTACCTGTTGCTGGCCCTGCTGTGCGTCACCATCACCTTCCGCTCCTACAAGTCTGTCATCCAGGCCATACAGAAGTCCAATGATGGACATCCCTTCAAGTTAGTGGACCGGACAGGAGGGACTGTCGTGACTGTCCTCATTATGATCATTAATCCTAATGCTAAGGAAAATGTTTTCTGCTTATTTCTCATCATGCAGAGGACCTTCTGTATATGCACAATCGGCTGTGAACCTCGTGTACAAAAACATTTTCATTTTATATTTATTCATTTAGCAGACGCCTCTGTCCAAAGCAACTTACAATGAGTAATAGTACACGTGCATGTTAAAAACGAGGTCAAACAGTATCAGAAAATCTAACTGTGACAGTAAGTGCTGTCCTGTCATCACAGGGAACACGATTAAGTCAAGCAATTATTACACAAGTCATGTGAGTAAAGGGAAACGTACAGTCTTGTACAAACAAGAAAAACTTGCAAGGCTGTTTGTACAACAATGGAGTAATAAGGGAGCATAGATGATAAAGGTGAGGTTTCAAGTTCTGAGGTGCTCCCTGAAGAGATGTCTTCAGTTGTTTTTGGAACATGGACAGGGATGATGAAGTCCTCAAAGCAAGAGGAAGCTCATTCTACCATTTAGGTGCCAGAGATGAGAAGAGCCTAGGTTTACCATTCTTCAGCTGGGGTGCAACCAGTCTGTGCCCATTAGCGGACCGCAGAGAATGGGAGGGGATGTAGCATTTGAAACAAATGAAACATAGTCAATCACACAAACGCATGCACACGTGTCTGTGAACATTGAATTGGGTAGCTTGGCCTAACACATGACTCCTTATCAACACTTAGAACCCTTATGGATAAGGATATCAGTATTCCCTCTGAGAAGTTCCGTAAGCACATCGACGCCTCCATGTCCCACGTCAACTGTGTGCTCCAGCAAGTCAGGCGTCTCTTCCTCGTGGAGGACCTGGTGGACTCTCTCAAGGTCTGTTTACCTCCAAACTCATGCTTTGTTCCAAAGTCCTGGCACAGTCCCAGAACTAAGTTGTTTCTGAGGATGTTAGGGATGGCCGTTTGTTCCACCCGTCACTTTTGACATTCTTGTTGTTGGTGTAATAAGGGCGTTTTCCCACCGGCACAACAGTAGTGGGTTGTGCTGAGCTGTACCGTGCTGACAGAGCATAGCGCTGCTTGTGTTCCACTGAACAGGTACAGCTCAGAAAAAGGCGTAAAGTTAGCCACGTGACACAAAGAAAGAACAGACAGCACATGGTGGCTTGACAGCATGTTCTAAATGTGCACATTGATTGCATCGTTATTTTTTTACTCATATTTGCAAACAGTTGCTAATCAAGGTAGCTGCTAAACGAGGAGTGAGTGTATTACTGCCATTCGCTGTCTCCTTCTTCTGGCCCTCTTTGCCAAATACTCCAGCAGTCCGTAATAAAATTGTGCTGTTACAGCCCACTAGTTTTACATGTTTTCTGACTTCGAGTTAAAAAAAATAAATAAATTAAACATGGAGTCTGTAGTCTGAAAACAGGAATGCCCTAGCCCAGTCACCTCACTGGGACAGTCCTGCTCAGGGGAGTCAGACATATTCTGCTTTTGCTTCTGAGCAGGGGCCAGTCTGACATGGCACAGTACAGCACATGGCACAGTACAGCACATGGCACAGTACAGCACATGGCACAGTACAGCACATGGCACAGTGATGACACACAGGAGCACAGACACACACGGCTCAGCCCAGCATTTATTTGCTGGTGGAAAAACACCCTTAGAGTTACGCGGTAGTGATTTATGAGCCAGGTGTGGTAGCCCCACTTATCACCTACTTTTGCCCCAGCACTCGTTAACCAAGGGGAATAGCTCAGGCCTGCTTACTGGCAGCTGTTCTGAATGGTGCAGGTAGGCATGTCAAACTCAAGGCTCACAGGCCAAATCCAGCCTGCAATTATATCAGGCCTGTGAGATAGACATATGAAACTATTATTAATGGCCTGGGGCTATATGGCACTCACACCACTCATAGTACAAATTCCACAATGCACTGCAATGGCTGCCAGGCTGACAAATGAAAAGTGGTCTTTGAAAACCGTGGATTTCAAAGCAGGTGGTAGTCAGTTCTAGTCTGTTCAATAAATGTTAATCTTGTTTGGCCCATGAGTGAGACTGTGTGTTTTAAGTTTTGGCCCCTTTAGTTTGATACCCCTGGGTGCAGCAGAGAGGCACTACGGTATACTGTAGTGCCTTTCTGTACCAATGTGTGGTAATCGTGACTTTTAATAGCAACCACCATCTTACCTCGTGTCAAGAGTTTTTGACAGTGTCGAGAGTTGACATATCTAATGTGTTTTGATGCATGAATTGTTCCGTATTGAGCTGCTGTTCTCATGCAACGTCTTGCTCTCTCACCTCAGCTGGCTGTCCTCATGTGGCTCATGACCTACGTTGGTGCCATCTTCAACGGGATCACCCTGCTGATCCTGGGTAAGGCAGACAACCTAAGCATCGTTTCCTGTGGAAGCCTAAAAGCAAATACTTTTTTGAGAAGGCTTTGCAAAGCCTTCACAAAAAAAAAAAAAAAACGTTACGTAATTGGTGTATTTGGTCTTATTTCACTCAAAAGATTTTTCAGTAAATGAAAGGAGAGTATTTGTGGATTATTGAAAATTTTGTCTACTTATATTCACGTTAATTAGATACTCCAGACTGTTCCGATCAGTGTGTTACCCTCAGTGCCTGACTCTATTATGTAATGAGAAGAGTAAGTTGGTGCAAGGCTGTAATTGTTTGGATGTAATTATACTGACGTGCTTTTGCCTTTCCTCGCCTGCAGCCGACATCCTTCTCTTCACCGTTCCTCTGGTGTATGAAAAAAATAAGGTATTTTCAGATGCTTATAACGTTTTCTTGAGATGATCCATGGTATTAGGAGCATCGTTTATCAGAATCAGAAATACTTTATTAATCCCAGAGGGTAAATTACTTTCGTCCCAGATGCTCCATGCAAGAATAGAAAATTGTGCATAACAACTGATGTTATAAATATACAAATGAAAATGTAATATAAAGCAAATAATTTTCAAATAAATAAACAATTTTGTTATGGATCAGAATGGCTAATCTTATCTAATAGGGAGGAGTTATAAAGATTGATGGCCATAGGAAGGAGTGACTTCCTGTGGTGCTCAGTAGTGTATTTTGCATTAGTATTTATCCACTTATTTGTGTCTATCCCATATTTGTACAAAAAAAAAAAAAACTTAGCAGAGCATTGATCCCCAAGACTAAAAACCTTAGTCAGCATGCCTGCACATGTATGGAAACCTGCAGTGTAACTGCTCTGTTCCCATATCAGGCAGGTAGTGTTTAGTCAGTACAGCAATTGGGCGTTATTTCATGCCTTTGAAATGCCTACAAGGGCACTGCACCATGTAGCTGTCAGCTCCTCTGCTCACGTGACGCATGTGTGTCATGCTGTGTATTTTTTTTATTTCTGTGTTTGTCACACTGCTGTGTTAATCAGATATGTTTGCAGTAAAATAACCAGGTACCCATGAAAGCGTCTGCAGTCAGATGATGTCCAGCACTCTGTTTGTCATTTCAATGATTTATAGATATTAGCAAATGTACTTTGTACGTGTTTATTTATAAACTTGTCTGTTTTTTCCCAGGCCCAGATCGATCATCACGTGAAACGTGTGCGCACCCAAGTTGACAGCACTCTTGCAAAGTAAGAAATCCCTATATAGTTTAATTAGCCTTTAACTTTGGAAAGCTGCTAAACAGATTGGTATTAGGTTAAATAAAATTGCTGCTATTAATCTGTGCACTCTTTCACGTAGGTTACAGGACAAGCTTCCTGGGGCGATGAAGCGCTGCAAAGCCGAGTGATTGCCCTGATTTTTACCCCTCACCTGGCCACGCCCTCCCAACACACACACACACACCCTGCACCTGCCCCCTGCTCCACCTTTTCCTCACTCTACACAACAACCTGCACTGAACCAGCGACAATGTCAACGCTACTCAATGTTCGTCATCGCCACGTAACATGCACTGGAGCCATCGTGGTCTCACACCTGGAGCTACTAGCGTGCCGCATGTCCTCTTCTGGGTAGAGAGGCTGAATATAACTGCTAAAACTGGACGCTGCATCTGTGCAGCGCCGTTCTGCGGATTGCACTGAACGTGAGAAGTGGGTTTTTGTAGAGAGGGGCAGATCGAATGTCTGCATGCCTCTTGTTCTGTTAGATTTATAAAAATGGAAACACTTTTGAAGTAGATGTGGTTAATTTTGTTGTCTTGTTTTCTGTGTGCATTTAGAGGGTTAACCTGTTTCTGAGACGTCTGCTGTTGTCACCTGGTACAGAATATTACCTGTGTACGTTTTAGTTGCCTGCTTACAGCAGTCCTTTCGTTTAGCATCTCGATTCTCTTGAGAAATACTCACCTGGAGTTACCTGAAGTACTTAAAGTATATCTTTTTTTTTTTTTTTTTTTTCTTTTCTAATCAACATACGGAAGATTTGAATGTCAAAGAAGCGAGCTGAGTTATCCCATGTAGTTTTGATTTAATTTGACCCATTTTGTGAATTTCACATGTACATAGATGCCTTTAAATGTTCCTGTTTTGTAATGGGCAATATACTGTTTTCACTGTTTAAAAAAAGAACCCCTTTATTTCTGCATGCACCTGTGTGTTACTAGTGAATTTATTGTTGTTTTCAGTTAAATTATTGTTGATGATGATGAGGATTTCACAGATGTTGGATCTCTGGGCCTGATTTGGCAACGCTGTTTTAACTCGGCTTCCTCACTCACTGTTCCTGCAGAAGCTTCTCTAATCTCATTTATTTTTCATTCTAATCAGTTTGTATGTATGAGTCTTAAAGGTTGGTGTTCTTATGAAAGGAAAGTTATTTGCTAGAGTAGACCCACAGGAGGTCTCGACTGTGTATATGTGGTCATAGTAAATTAAGGTGGATCTCCTTAAGGTGGATCTCCCTGGTTGGAGTAGACTAGGATGCCTAGCAGTTCTTTGTATATACCTGTGCTGTGACAGTCTTAACTGCTGATCATCATCTTTCATGGATTAAAAAAAAAAAAAAAAAAGTCTGGAACATTCCCAGCATATGTGAAGTTCTGCACTTGTGGGAAGATTTGTTAGATTAGAAACCCTTACAAGCGTGTAACAATATGGTTCTGTGTGTGCATGTTTAATTCTGCTTTCTCAAAGCTGTTGGCATTTAACCTGTGCCGCTGCAGCTGAATCTGGTCACTAATCTCTGAGCTCTTTAATTACTGAGTCTCTTATGAATAGGTGCAAGAGTGTATGGTATTGTTGTATTGGTATTTGGTATCATGCTTGTAATTGGACACTACCAGTGTAAACCGTTCAGCTACTCGATACTGTTCTCAATCCAATAAATGCATTTTAAAACTAGATTCAGAGGAATGGGTTGTCTTTGTAGGACTGACAGTTTTCCAGTTTGAAATAAACCAGTGTGTTTTTACATGGTCATCAGGGCAAATATAAACCAAAATTATACAACTGTATTTCTGTATTAAAGTATATGAAACTCAAAGACAGAATTTTAATATGGGCATAGGCTGTATAGGTAAATGCGAGGGGTGTCAGCTGTCCATAGAGGCTCCCTGAGGAGTACCCAAATATTGTACTGTCATGTGGGGGGGGCACAAATGTAATCCTGCCTAGGGCATCAAGTGACCCAGGGGTGTTATTGTGTGTTTTGGGTTTTTTTTTTTTTTGTAGCCCTTGTTCCTAACGTTTTATTTAAGCTTTTTAGCATAGGGCTATTCTTGCTATTCTGCTGCTGTTTCAGACTGGAAAACTGTGCTGAAAAGACTAGAAGTCTTCTGAGTAGTGGCTTGAATCATATGGTGGGATGAGATAAGTGTTCCTGTAGCTCGTTTCAGGGTTAATGTTCCCATCTATAAGAATGGAGAACATAAAGCTTGTGAATCCTCTACAGTGGATCCAAAGTGGCATTGGACTGTGCTCTGAAGTTCTGCAGGTGCTGGCAGAAAAAGTTCTACTTCCAGGTTAAGAACAACAATCGCACTGGATATTTTTTGAGGTGGGGCAGAGGAGATGGTTTTCTACTAACAGACTAACAGAAACTGTTACCATGTATAATAAGGTGCATTTTCATTACACAAGAGTAGAGCTTAGAAAGGAGTATCATGTATGGTCCACTAAGATGTCAAATGTTAGACTGAAACAATAAACAAAGTACTCGTTCATTGCTCTACAGAAGGGTGATTAAAATCAACTTGCAAGGAAAAAAGCGATGAGATTAATGTGTGGCTAGGAGAGATGCTGGTAAAAGCGCCTGCATAAATGAATTTGTACAAACAGGCATGTGGGACTCATTTGAAACAGAACAAGCTCAAAATGGCACTTTAACAAATGCCTGATGAAGTAACCACCTTGGTCGTTTTCACATCCTGTACTCTGCTTCCAGACAATTTGAAGACATTTCATGGAATCTCTACTGTCTGGTAGTTACATCCAGTTACACAGTCACATCCCCCAGCACTCATTCAAAACTCCACACAGAGACCAAGGTGAATTCCACAGCTTGCTTGAAGGGTAGCTATTATATATCAAAGTCCGTCCCTGTAGAACTTTGACTTTGTTTTCTGGAATATTGCTGGACTCGAGGCGTAGTGACGGTAAGTCTCTACAGGTATAAAATAAATCGGTGTAGTCAAAATGTTTCATGATGCTGTGCATAGGTTCCTCTTTTGGATTCTGCAAAACGGTCTGATTTGGTAGTTAAATGGGTTGCAAAGAGCAAGACTGAGTAGTTCTCCTTCAGTCAAATTCTTGGGTAGATATTTTGGTCGTCCTGACAGTGAAGTTGATCACCATCTGACACGCTATGGTTGTGCTTCAGTCCTGGGTGGTCCAATACCAGTGCATTACTGCCTTCACACAACATTGTGCCAGTCACGTACAGCTTACCTGGATGTGTGATGCTACACGCTACCCCAATGGCAGAATACTGCTAGCCAAACACAAACAGAAGGGAGGTTCTTCATGAAGTTGTCTTCTGTAGTACCTTATGGCATCAATGCTGTGCCCTTACCATGCTGTCTCAGGATTGGTGTTTTCTCACACCTTCAGGGTTATCCGCTGTTGTTTACATGAAGTGTAATTACATTTGTGCAGTAGTATACTTGCATGTGAGATTGAGTGTACTATACATTAACGTCCAGTAGGTGGCACACCTGGGCTGTAACAGAAACCTCTGCTTGTGTATTTTTATAACCGTGTCCTTTATTATTAAATTCCTGAATGACATGCTTTGCATAATACGATAGTGTGTGTAAGACTGACAGAATCTGTACATAATGTTATGCCAAATTAAGTCACTTTTCCAACCATTGCAGCTACATTTCTGTGGGCTCATAGTACTGTACCATGAGAGAGACTGACTGACACTAGTTTTTTTTTTTTTTTTCTTCAAAATAAAAAGTGAATTTAAAAGTTGTGACAGTTTGTAAACACTTAAAGCAGTCAGCACTTCTCCACCTTCGCACAATTTGTAATGGTTTGACTTGGATATACCCCTCGTCACCTTGTCTCATCCCCTCGTTACCGCTTATCATTGTCACTGTATGTTTGCCTGTTGTTGACATGTATTGTGCAGTAGGTGGTGCCTTGGGTTGTTTTGCCTTTGTGTGTGTCTAGTTCATGTTCCTCCTTGTGTTCCCAGATTTCTATATTGTTTTGCGTGCCCTTCTGCCCCCGTGTAGTTGCTTTCGTGCCCTTTAGCCCTTCTGCCTTGCAGATTTTCCATTGGTTCCCTGCTCATTAAAGCCCATCTCTGCACTCAGGCCTTGTCAATGTAATGCAATTCAGATTCTTGCGTGTCTGCTTCAGCAAATATTTAATTACCTACACTAATAAAAAATATTTTTTTTACTGCTGTTAGTACAAAAAAGGTAGATTACCTTCACAAGCAATGCATTCTTGTTTTCTAAAATGCACGACAGATCAAATCAAGCAATGGATTCTTTTTTTTTTAAATACATAAGACAAATTAACATCTTAAGAAATCTTCACATCAAATCCACAAAACAAAACTGGTTCATATTATGATAAAGTGTTGATTGGCTGTTCAGTTCTTTCACTTTTCTGCCTATTCTGTGGACTTTGTGAGGGTGAACAGAGGGCACAAGAATTCTGAAGGTTCAGTCAAGATATTACTGTGGCTGAAATCCCCTTTACATTCCAGGTAATATTAACTTGTATAAATATGTTGATGAAGTGATTAAAAATATCTAGCTAGCTGTGCATAATTTTTGTTATGTAGCGACCTGAACATTTGTAGACACCGTTGTTAATCTCAAATCTAAATTAACCATTCAAAGGCTACTGAAGACAGAAAAGATGTATAAAAATCTCAAGTTTTGAGTGCAGTGGCACATAAGATATTTTGCAGTGTTTACAGGATTTGCACGGTGGCTCAATGGTATGCACAGTTGTCTTTTTTTGTGAGGGTGGGAGTTCAAAACGCATTCCTGTGCATTTGATGCTCTCCCTGTGGTTTGGGTTTATATTTATGGGTACTCTGGTTTCCCCCCACAGTCTAAAGAAGTGCAGTGTAGGCTGATTGGCAATTTCCAATTTGTATGTAGTATGTGACAGAGTGTATAATTGTGTCCTGCAAAATGTTGACACCATATCCAGGCTGTGTCTAGCTTGTTGCCTGGGCTCTGCTGTGGCCCCGTGTAGGGGAAATTGTCATGGATAACTGTTCATAGTATTTAAATATTTTTTATTAAAATAAGTTGCGCAGTATGATACACAAGAAAAGGTAGTTGATGAAGCTAGTATGTTTGTTGGAGATCTTAAATTCAACCAAGCAAATTCAGTTTATTTAAATGTGGGTGTTTTCATTTAGTTTAACCTAAAATAAGTTAAATTGATTAACGGCAAACTTAAAAAACTGTTTTAATTATTACAAGATTAACTTGGGTTGGTTTAACTTAAGACAGTTTACTTGCATTTACCTAATAATACCACACAGTTGTTGTTCAAGTCATTTTTATAGAACCAGTTGAAGAAGTAATTTAAGGTTAGTGAAATGACTATTTTATTTGTGTGTGTGCAAGCATCTAGCCCAGAGGTTTACAACTTTTCTAACCTATTTTGTTGTTAATTTTCTCATGACCTAAGTTATTTTAAATTATTGATAATTATTGATAATTCCATGTACAATCAAACAACTTGCAGAGTGAGCCCATTAAAATTGAGGACTGGGGGCACACTGTCACCTCTACTGCTTGTCTTTGCATTTATTTCTTTGTATTTACAAAACAATTATTTAAATTGATTTTGCACATTTTGTAAAGTCCCCACTGACATAGCAGACATCCTCACCTGTGGTTGCAACCCAAAGTTGGGAACATGTGCTCTAACCAGTTTAAAATGCTCCGACAGGATTAAATTGTAGCTACCAGTGCTTTAACCAGCATGGCTTGAGGTACAGACAGAAACTGAGAAAACGTTAAATGTGCCCGTTCCTTTGCGTTAATGAGATATATAATTAATTTGTGAGTGTAGTCCTATTCCAAGTGTAGGAACCTGTGGATTTCATTTAGTTTTTTCCTTAAATTCAGTTTTAATTTTTTCATTTTAATTTTTTTTTCTTAAGATTCAGATTGTTACATTTTGAAAGTAGACACATTCTGTACTAATGTAACAAAAAATGTTGCATTAGAATTATGTTTTTACTTTCATAACAAATTAGAACACACAAGAGTGAACTATGTAACTGAAAAAACTGCAGTTTTGTAAAACATGAATATTTGGCCTACTAATTCCACCTTTTAGACCATCTCCGTTAAAGTACATGAAGGTCAAAATGTTCTCTCTGTGATTACTTGTTTTAGTTTGAGAAGAAATAAGAGTTACAAATCAAATATGACATTACAATGTTTCACTAACTGCAAAATCAGAGCAACAAAATGAGAAATGTACTAAAAGATCAAAAATATACAATAAAAAAACTTAAGGAGCAACATGATTACATCTTACGTAGTGAACTGACACGATTAAAACACGTGCCAAAAGCGATTTGCACACTTGTGTATCAGATACACAATTTAAGGATGTCACACCAGAAGCTGTTGGTATGAAAAAACAGACTTTTAGACTATTAACACAAAAATTATGTGTTTCTGCTTGATTCCACATTAATTTGTTAATTCAGTTTTATTAATGAATTCTGTTAAGTCCTCCATGATTCTGTGAACACAAATTTCATAGGGCTCTACAAATGTGTTCTGTGTTTGTTTGTGTTTTACTAGTAAGTGTTTGTTAGTGTCACCTCCTCTGGCGACCTGCTTAAGAAGACTTGTGTGGGTGTTTACAGCATCACTGTGAATAAAGAGCAGTTTCAGCCACTTCATCGCATCATTGTCTGTTTGGACATGGACCACTGGTTCTTGGCTATATTGGTGTCAGTGGTGGGATCAGCTCAGGAAAGAGGTGTGCTCCAGGTGCTCGTAGACCTGACACCAGCAGAACATTGCAACAACTGAGCCCTTCAGGCTGGAGTCTTAAGTTTGTCAAGCAATGTACGTGAGTAGAAGAGAGCCTGAATGCCTTCACTGCTGACCTTTGGCACTGTGCTTAATGTGCCTACCCCCTGTGCCTTGGGCCAGCGCAACAGCAGCTTTGCTGCATGCCTTCGTAAAGACACTTACACCCAATCACTTGAGGCAGCATGTCCAGTTCAAAGTCCCAGCTATGATGGATGCAGACTTGGTCGAAGTACAGCTGGCAGAGATAATCCTGAGCTCGCCTGTTTGGACGACTCCTTGTTGACCCACCAGAGTCTGCACCATTAATATTGAAAATGATCAAAAGGGAAGACACCAACTGTGACAGCCCCAGCTTCCACTGTGCCGAGTCTGGCCTCAAAGGAAGGGATTGCCCTGCACCACCCCCTCACTGCAACTGGAAGCAGCTGTTGGGAAACAACAATCAGGTGCCACTATGAGGAAGGAGTTACCTGCAACAGATCAGCAGGTCCGTCCCCAAAGTCCCAGAAGTTGGTTGATTCAGTAAAGAGCGAGGACCTTGTGCTGTCTGTTGCCTGGTCAGAACCCGGTGCTGTATACTAGTGGACACAGGGGTCCACTATCACCCTGGTTTGGCCCAGGATTTTAACTGTGAAGAGTGCCCCTCGACAATGGGGTAGAAACTGACCATGGTTCAACTTCCCAGAGTCACTGGTGAAACTGTCACCATGAAAGGGAGGAGACAGCCACATATCATGTTGGGAAAATGGACAGTGGAGTGCAAATATCTGCAACCCCTGCATCATTGACCTAGATCTGTTGTGATTGTGTTGATGCACTGAGAGCAGCTGCCCACCTTGGTAACAAAACCAGGGCAGGGCCTGCCAAGCACGCAGGCCGTCTGGCCAAGCCAGGCAAACCCACACCCAACTATCTCTGGTGGGGACCACCCTCTCCAATTCTGCCCGCCCCTGAGACCATCCAAACTGTGGACAAGTTCTAGGGTCACAGCAGCAAGTGGAGCCAGGGCAGTGCCAGCAGTTGAAGACTTTTCTGGGATGGTACACAGACATCTTTGCAGCCATGGCGAAGGACTGCCATCACACTGGACTCATCCAACATTGACACCAGTGATGCGCAGCACATTTGCTTGTGCCCCCACCTGCTGGTCCTTGCAAAGAGGGAAGCAACAAAGCAGCAGAACCAGGCTGTGCAGAAAGATGGCCCATAGTGGTCTGTATGTATTACTGATGCCTGAGTGGCATTACCCACAATGACTCCTACCTGCCGTAGTGAACTGATGATATACTTGTCTTTGCCTCAGTCACACAGTTGATAAGTTTCCAGAGCCCATTAGGACAGATGGCACCATGGGTGTAGGTGCTCCAAGATTATGACTTTGATGTTCAACACGAGCTGAGTAAACAGCATGCCAATGCCGATGCTGTATCACATCGCCTGTGCGAGGCCGCTAAGGGCCACTGCTGTTGTTCTGGATTGTGTTTGTGGGTATCGTCTACTTTGGAATAAAAAACCAGTTAACTTTGCAACTGCATCCCTGTTGTTCTATGATTGCCTCTATTATTTTGAGGTCAGATTTGGACATAATGCCAATCATCATGGAGGACTTCAGAGCCATTCTCACATAGGCAAAACTTAATCTGTACAGTTTACTAATCCTTATTTATGGCTGTTTCTGATAGATAAAAAGAACAGGCCAGCAGTGGTAGACATTTTACAGTACAAAACATTTGGACTTTGGTTCTCCATTGCTAACTGGCTGCTCAACAATTCGCTCCAAAGAGTATGTTTTTCAGCAAGATATTGGGGTGAAAGTGCTATAGGTAAAGGGTACATTTTTTCAGTTCTTTAAGCAAACAGCTTTTATCTAGATTACAACATGTTTTTTTACCATTTGATGCCTTCTTCTCAAAAAGATATTTAATTGCCCCTGTTTAAACTATGTTAACTATGGTGTAATATACACTCATTATTTCTTGAGAAGGTTAATGTAAGGTATTATTCATCCTTAGAAAGACACATCATTATGCATTTTCAACATGTTTTGAGCAATGTCTTCAAGTTCATTTAAAATATTTCGCATAACAATATCAGGCAGGTAATTGCTATGGTATATATAGATGTAACACTTTGGTATAAATGGTTAACAGCAAGAACAGATTGTTATTTATTGAGTGTTCCTATAGGTATCATCACTGGCTATCTCATTTTTGTATGATGGTATTAAAGTCTACTCAAAAATAGTTTCTGTTATTTTTCTTCTTTCTTATAAGTCCATGTCTGCAATCATATTATATTATAATATTTTTTATAACATAATACAATGTGATTGTGGATATGGGGCAATTTTTATATATTATATTACTTTTTATTTTAGATGTTAAAAATAGAGTGGATTCAACCTTTGATCTTAAGTGACTTTTTGGATTTGGTTTTATCGTTACATTCAACCAACTGAAATTTTTATGAGTCTGTATACGTTACTGGCAATGTGTGAAAAGCAGACATTGTATAGAATGCCTAGGAAGTCTGTAGAATGCCAAGCCTAAAAATGTCACACATTCCTAGGCGGTAAAGGTGAACTGCAGCTGATTTGATGTTTTATAGATTCAGTCCAAAAATATTCGTAACACAGTGGAGTGGTTTTAACAGAAATTCATATGGTATTACAGGAAATGCAAGCTAGAAAGATAAGCAGCTCTGTACTCCTTATGCCCACAATCAACAAGCTATTACTGTGTATGCAGATGCAGTTCAAGTGTGTTTACACTGCTTCATCATGACTGATGAATTTAAAGGTTTGTGTTGCCTAACGTCCTTCTCTACAATGTCCAATCATATATGTGTGTGTGTGTGTGTGTGTGTGTGTGTGTGTGTGTATACATGTCTGAGGCCCTGTTGTAAGCCTAAAAATCTCACACATTCTATAGATTTCCTCGGCATTCTATACAATGCCTGTTTTTTACACATTGCCAGTACTGTATACAGACTCATAAAAATTTCAGTTTGTTGGATGTAACAATAAAACCAAATCCAAAAAGTCACTTAAGATCAAAGGTTGACTCCACTCTATTTTTAACATCTAAAATAAAAAATAATATAATATATAAAAATTGCTCCGTATCCACAATCACATTGTATTACATTATAAAAAATATTATAATATAATGTGATTGCAGACATAGACTTATGGATGGAGATTTCCTCTATACAACGCTTGCTTTTCACACTTTGCTGGTAACATATATATTCTTGAGGTATAAGAAAAGACACAGATACACAGTACAACACAACTAGTTAAAAAAGGGTTAATAGTACAGGGGGAATTTGTGCAAATATGGCCATTTTAGTGTAAATACATGGTTACAAATCAAACACTTCATGTTAAAAATTATTTGTGACCAGTCTTTAAATGCGGACTGAACAAAGTGCGTTGACCATTGCTGCAAGGAAGTGAGGAATAATTTTTGGCCAGTTTAGTTTGTAATTGACAGTGTCTGCCATTGAGTAGCCTGATAGTTCGCATATAGTTCAGTCTATACATCTTTGCTTTTATGGTCTTATGCTGAAATTGCAGGGGGGGGTAAGGGTACAAAGCGAGGGTGGCTATTATACTGTGTGATTTGGCCTGTCTTTCTGACACATAGTGTCTGTACGATATCAGTGATAGGTTGGAGCTGTGTGCAAGTGATTATTGGGCTGAACTGATGATTGTTAACAAACTCTAACTTTATAAAACCTCTTTCAGTTAATTAGATATGACTTCATTACCAACATAACAGAAAAACGAGACAGAGAAAGATAGGATTAATCAGACAAATCTGCAGACGACCTAATGTTTGACAATGTAAAATACCCATGCAGCACAATTTCTAAAGGTAATCTTCTGGTCTAGAGATCTATACACACAGTATGTTAACACATGGAAGGACTTAATTATAGCCTATAGTCTACATTTACAAACATATACAGTAATCGCTCATTTTCTACAATCTACAATCAACATTGGTAAACTCAAGGGGGTTGGGCCGCCAGTTGACCTTGGATCCTCAGAGGTGTTTTTTTTTCTTACTGAGCATTGTGGAGATCCTTTGTTAGGTAGCCTCTGTTCCCTGGCTTTTTCATTGTTAATTTTATATATTACACTTATAATATCTTACCTTAGGGGACTTTGGAGCTATATAAGAATGCATTAAGCTGAAATGAAAACCTGGCCACCAATCTAAAATCCTCCCAACTGATGCTATTTAAACCCTACCCTGGTGCTGAGTATAATCAGGGTCTGTTGGATTTCAAAACCTGAAGGATTTGTAACCACGGCTCTGTTCAGATGCCTTGGAGCGTCAAAATTTTACTCAAGACCAGGCCCATTTTCCCCCTTTGAAAAAAATTTTAAAACTGCAGTCTGAGAAAGGGTTTTTGCAGTGACATCTAATTGGGGATATAAAATGAAATAATTTGCAGATTTTTGCTTTTTTCAATTATAACTAGTAAGCTTTGGATGACTGTACACTGGTTTTAAGGCATACATACCTATTGTATTATACATGTTTGCTGTGTTTGTAGTGTGGGACCACATGTCAGTCTTACAGGGTGATATATTGACATTTTGTTTTAATGTTCACATCAAACCAAGCTTTCTACATCATGTTGCTGTGTGAATTCCCAGGTAGCCAGGACAAGAATGCAGTTATTCTCCCAAGTCTACATTGTGTTGTTTTCCTTGCCTTTTTATAGTTTCTGAAGTGATTGTCATTTCGTTTCATTGTCCTCATGTTGTGATTGGTTTGGTTTTTCAGTTTCATTCCCTTTTGTTTAATTCAAACCCTGCAGATAGACTTCTCCTGACTGGCTTCATGTCCTTAATTGAAGAACAAGGAGAGAACCTTAAAATAAACTTTAGTACTAATAAGTAGCTCAAAACTCAGATAAATTAATGGAACGCTGAATTAACCTAAAAAAATCTTGCTGTGCCAAATGAACAACAGAATGTCACCTACTACCCTTGTGCGTCCATGGGAGTAGCCTGACCACCCTTGGTTTAGTCTTCTAGTGGATTTTACTGGACCTTTCATTAATCATATGTTACTCTTCATAAAAGAGGTATATTCCAAATGGTAGGAAGTCCAATCCCATATAAACAGTGAGGCCACCCTAAGATTGCCATTTTAGCATCAAACTATTTTTTTTTTCAATATACAAAACGTTTTACCAGTGCTGTCATTATACATATCAAAAACATTGTCAACGTATCCGTTAATTCGTCATTTACACTGTAAATTTACCGTTACATTACCAATAACAGATAAAGTTACTGTGAAACATGGTTTGGGCTATCCCGCCTACAGTTAAACATTACCCATCGAACTTTCTCACCTGTCTTCTCCCAAATCGTGTCAAAGTGAGTACATTACGAAATCTTTTTCAATTGCTGTATAGGTTACTCAAGCGCACAATATACAGTGCTTATCAGAACCCGGTATTCCGCGTTTTCGTTAAGGTTTCAGTGTTACTTTATCGCTACATTGTCACATTAGTCAATCATAATAATCTACCCACAAAATAAACACTCCATAATTAACCATGCGCCTGTGGTATTAATGTGGCTCTTTGGTCAATTTATTGTTGCACACGTCATCAGGCGTGAATTTATAGCCTTGAAACATGGGCAATTCTCGGAATATGCATTCAAATGTCTATTAAATGTATTATTTCAAAAGGTGGACTGGCAGAAAAGCTCAGCAAAAATAAAAACAACTGATATGTTGCAGTATGTATAAAACTGGTGGATATACTTGGGCACTACAGG
>JABJVR010048452.1:0-24411 GCA_025773905.1 Chitala chitala
TTACCCCAGTTCAAGTGTCTGTGTCCTCTCAAAGAGAAGGTACCATGTCTTTAAGTACGCTATACCAGTAACTCCCAAGGTGAGGACAAGGTGTCCATTTGTCCACTGTGCACTGAAAGTGGACTTTTGTATTTCATGCTGCGAGTTAATGCTGTCCGATAACGTCATATGAGAAGTGGCTCAGGTTTTCAGGTTTGAATCATACCCGGACTGTACCCGGTATACATACGACAAAAACCGCGAGACTGATTTGAAAGTGGTAAACTTCAAAGTCGTGTTTTATGGGCTTCGGCGTTAAAAGCTTCGCTTCGCAGCTGTCTTGTCTTGCACCTCACATGTTTTCTGGCACAATCCCATTTTTTGCGAACAATGTGTTTCATTTGATGAGCGAAGGCCTACATGTCATTACGATACAACGTGCTGGAACAAGTCATAAAATCAAAAGGACGAGGCTTCCGGTAAGGAAGTGCAGCGCAATAACCGCTACGCCGTCGCCCTACCTGCTAGCTCCGTGTCGGTCGAGTCGCTGCTGGAATTTTCAGTTTCTCGTGTGCCGCTTGAAGGTCTTGGCAAGTGAAAGGGAGAGGTCATGTCCTGTGTTGGAGGGGGTCTGGAAGGGTCAGAGTTTCTGTCCAAATTCATTATACCTTTGAAAAAATGTGTATAAAAAGTATTCAGTTTCGCAGAGTAAAGTTTTTATTTATTTATCTATCTATGTAAATGTAAATACTGCACTGTAATTATCACATCGACACAATATATTTAGACGTTGTGTAGGCTTCCAGCACACATCAAAATAGTTATTGAGGGTTCACTTTACAGTATTCAGTTCTGCTCTGCAGAGTCACACCCATCCAAGTTCTACACGAACCACCAGGTGAGTGTCTTGACGAAACAGTCATAAGCTTTACTGTTTTGGAAATTTGAAGCCATTTTACATGTTACATAATAGGAAACAGACACACCCAAACGTTCACTGACACTGATTTCACAAACTGCTGAATATACTAGTAAATGCCATCTACCCTGCTAAAGCTGAGATCCGTATAAAGGTGACCTACTTACGGATTGCTAATATAATGTTTGCCTAAAATCGTTTAATACAACGCATCCAGTCTAATGGTTTGTATAATACAAGGACTAGATTTAACACAGGTCATGTTTAGTGTAAAAATATTAGAAATCAGAAAATGCCCATTACATTAATGCAGAATTATGGCTAAAATAGAAGTGCTCAAATATAATCGTAGTAAATAAATAGAAAAAGCAAAATAAAATAGTTTAAGCTAGTTTACTTTCAGTATACTCCTTAGCATAACTTCCAGTTATGTTGGGGAGCATATAACTGTACTGATGTATAAATTTCAAACTCTTTAACCATAAAATTGCCTGTCATTTGACTTATTGTAATTTTTTGTTCTCACTGGGCAGAAAATGTTACATAGATTACATGATCTCAGAAAATATTATGCTTAACACTTTTGTTACGACCAATAAAGAGAATGCACTTTGTATATGACTCATTGACTTTTTTATTTACAGAATCAGGCACTTTTAGTCAGTGTTTTGTATGACTCAGATATACAGTTGAAGTCAAAAGTTTACATACACTTTTACGGGACATGTATGTCATGGCAGGTTTCAGTGATTCTATAAATTTTTTTTTTCTTTTCTGTGACAGAATGATAAAAACAGTCACAAATCTTGGTTCTTTTGGGATACCTAGATGATTAAAACCTATATTATTGTACTATATACATCAGAAATTGGCTGAATGTTATTTACACATTTTTATGTTCCTATAATAATTTTTAAGCTTATATATTTAAATTGACAAATGTACAACATAATGAAATTTTATTGTGACATCATGAATGACCTGATATCTGGAAAATAAGAGTAATAACAGGTACAGAGGGTGACTTTTCAATCTGTTGGTCAGATGCCAGTTTTGGCTTTAACTTGTGGCATGTGTGTAATAACTGCTTTTTACATTAAGAAGAGTACTTCCTGTATGATAGGGGCAGTAACTGCTTTTTACTTTAGGAAGTGTGCTTCTTGTATGACGATGGCAGTAACTGCTTTTTACATTAAGAAGAGTACTTCCTGTATGATAGGGGCAATAACTGCTATTTATATTAAGAAGTGTACTTCTTGTATAATAGGGGTAGTAACTGCTTTTTACATTAAGAAGTGTAGAAAGTGTACTTCCTGTATGATAGGGGCAATAACTACTTTTTACATTAGGAAGTGTAGAAAGTGTACTTCCTGTATGATAGGGGCAATAACTGCTTTTTACATTAAGAACTGTACTTCTTGTATAATAGGGGCAGTAACTGCTTTTTACATTAAAAAGTACAGTTAGTTCATGATAATTAAATAGTAGAAGCACGAGTTGGGTTCCCTGAAAAGTTCAACCAGGAGTTTCCTAATGATATGGCTATCAGATCACTTAGGTAGAGCTCACAGATTTCCAGAGGGAAGTGTAAAAGTACATATAATATGCCTCATGTTGTATAATATGCCGAGTATGACAGACACATATGTAAGTCACAGTGTCCACTGATCTAATACTGTCCTACTCTGCTTATTTTACCTTAATGAACAGTTTAATGAGAGAATACGAAAGAGAAAAAACAGAAACATTACAAGTGATCCTATTCCAGAGTGGTCAGAGATTTTTTTATATAATCTATAGAGGCTGTACCATGTACCATCAGGTATTTAAACTGAAGAAGAACACCTGGCGCAGCACTTAGGACCCAAAGAACAGAAACTCCAAGGTGAGCACGGTAGAGTGGAACAACTATTAGTGTGACTATTACAGCTGTCCTTCCTGTTGGAGGAATCAGGCAGCTAGGTGGAGTGTGCTGTGTATTAGTTTCTCATTCTGCTTTTTCAATATGCATGTCACTGTTATTTTGTGATTTCAGTTTTGTAGGCATAAGCAGCATGTGTGAGGAAATAATATATTTGGTGACCCTGATCTGCCACTGAGACCTGTAACTCTGGAACCATATGTGACACCAGAGAAGCAGACGGACTCTGCACTTATTTAGCCGCAGGGCTAAATTAGAGTTGGGCCGGCCATATGACTCTGTAATGTTACGACCCATGCTCATGATTGTATAATGAATTCATTCAGTATACTACTGTGCATACATTGGTTAAATAGGACATTATCATTATGAATAACGATATCAGCTAAGAAAATGATCTTACCATTGGTTTTCATCTGAGGTTTTTCAGGTACCTAAACACACTAGCAAAATTATATGGAATTAAATGGATTTAATGAATGCCTTTGTCTTAAAAGACATCCCCACAATGTTTTCTATGTTTATGCCTGTTGTGTCACTTGATATAGTATTTCAGTGTTGTTTTTCATCAATTTGATATATGATATTTTAAACTGACCTTGGGTGTCAAGTACACTGTACTTATCCTATAAACCTTTCCGTGGACACGCTTTATAACTTTGGTGACAACATAGGCTCCCACTGCTAGATACCTTTTTGGTTTACATTAATTTTTTTAACCATTTCACTTGATATTACCTTTCAGAAAGGGAACATGCCAGATTTCTACTGTTTATTATAGTGATAACCATTGTGATGAATGCCCTGTATTTGTTATAGAATTAACTGCATTACACCAAAACTCCTGCAAGCACCATTGATCATTAGCATGAGGTGACAAAAAAAGCAAATATAAAACTTTTTTTAAATTGTGTGATTCTAAAAATATTATTCTGTCACTTCAGATTTTGTATAAAAGACCAAAGCAGTATATATGTAGATATTTCACTGGAAGTAATATTACCTTGTATAACATTCAAAGGACATCTAATCTTAGTCAGATTGCTTTATGTCAGCACAATTCTCCCAGGTAAAATATAAATGATCTGCTGTAGACTAGCACTTTATTATGAAAGTCAGGTATAGTTAAAAACACACACTCTACATATGTATTTTATTGTATTGTAGGGGTTTAAGGATGATACCAAACTCTCACAATTAAAAATTGAATGTGGCCAATTTGGTCAATAGATGTTGTTTGTTTTAGAGATGGACCTAGTAAGGATGTGGTTGTTGACAACCATTCCAAACTATATTGAGGTTTCACAAATGGTTTATGATACGTTCTACACAACTTTGACATGGCATGTAGCCTTTATGCATATTTTTATGTCACTTTTCAAAAGACAATTTTATTCCTTACCAATTTTTTGTAATTAGTATATAAAATATGTTAAATTTATATGAAACCAGGAAGTTGTAATTGTTTTCCTTACTATTCACCCTGTATTGTGTAGTTTACAAAAAAGGAAAAAAAATACGCACATTCTGTATTCATTTCACAAATTCAACTGGCAATTTGGAAGACAACATATCTAATTAGAAAAGTAAAACCTAAAAATTCAGTATCCTAAAATAATCACAAATTAAATCACGGTGTTCACTCCTAATCATTAACAATATAATCCTTACGTCCAGAAAGGTTTCAAGTGCTTTAGATCATTTAGTAAACACGCAAATATCACTTTAGTATTGAATTCAATTCCAAACCCTTGACTACTTGGAGATTATAATTGATGCGGATGCAGAATTAAAGACACAGGCATATGTTCTGTGATTTCAATATAATTGCAATTGATTAAATTATTTACCACTGAAACTACACTTACGCAGTATGAGCGTAACAAAACCAAACATAAAATACAAGCACTGATAAATAAATACTCATCTTGCATAAAAAAATCTAATTTATATGGTTTGCCTTTATTTTTCACATTTCTTACTACCCTGCATCTTACTGTTAAAATGATTAGCATCAAGTGATTACAGTTAGTCGTAGATTACCGAGCGCTGGAAACTTGCGCATCTTTCAACACGTATTATACGTAGCATTTTCGTCCGTGTTTATGAGCAAACATACAACATGTAATTAAATACAGAATCAAAAACGTTTTTCCCCCAACCACAGAGATTTCAAAGTGTACTTTGGCAGCTTTCTAGCCTTTCCATGTGGATAGAATTAATACTGGACATGCAATTTACTGCAGCGTTTTGGTTTAAGAGCAACATGAACACGGTCCGAACGAAGTACCTGTGGTAACGTCTGTGATACTTTGACTTCCTTCCGACACTGTTTTGGCGTACGCATTTGTTAGGAAACACGAGAGGCTTAAATGGATACGTTTAATTTTGATGCCTTTATTTTTAAATTCGACTCCTCATTTTCAAGGCCCTCAATAACCTTGCTACCTACCTTTCTGACCTCATACAATGTTACACCCGCACTCGAGCTCTTCGATCCTACATACCGGGTCTCATCTTCACACTTTTTGAACGTTTGACCCCCATGAGCTCAAGAGCCGTAAGGCGCACAGCAACCCGTCTCGGAGCGCTTTACCAGAAAATATCTATTATATTCTACGTGCAAATCAGGTCTCGTTTTAAGACCCACTTATTTAGAATTACCTATTCTACATCATTCCAGGCTGCATTACAAAAAAATGAACGTTTTATACACCAAATACATTATGTGGGCTATTTTGTTTATCGTCTGTGTTTATTGTTATTTACTGTTTGTTATTGCTATGTATTGCTTATACAAGCTCATGCTTGTATTTTATATGGTGACCTTGAGTGACCTGAAAGGCGCATATAAGTAAAATGTTATTATTATTATTATTTCTATTATTATTTCAAGCAAAAAGTCGGAAACATTTTTTCAGTTTTCCTAAAAGCAAAGATAGGATAAACAAGCATAACTTAATTAAACAAGTACTTGTTTGCCACTTAAGGGATTGTTCTCACACCGTAAGTCAAGAAACAAATACTGTAAGAGCAATTTACCTGAAGTGCGGCAGGCGGTTCCATTTTTAGTTAAATTACTGTCCATTCCAACGATCTGTGGGATAACGAGGAAGCACAATTGTTAAAAAAATATATACGTACTGTGTAGTGGATATATCCACTAATATTTTAAGTGTCTGACATTTTCAAACATAATATACAAAATTGTTGGAGTGAGTTTATCGCTTTGGTCATTTTAACACTTTGGATACCGGCATTTCTACTGTAATTTCCTTTTTAAATTATTTTCTTCCAGTAATATGTAAGTAGGCCTACTTTATAAATCTAATTTAAAAAATCCAAGTTCCTTAATCATAATAAAACTATAAAGCACGAATGATATATCAACTGACTTTATGTGTATTTAAATCTGTTTCTCGTTTTTGCTGCTGTGGGGAACCTAAAGTATCTAGGTTTTCATTATGCATTTGTACAGCAGTGTTACATTTCTTTAGTTAAACAGTATGATTAATCAAAACGGTTTTGTATGGCTCAACTACATTATTTCTGGTGTATACATATACGTATATTTTTGCGCGTCGGTGATAGTTTCACCGGTTAGCAGGTATCTAGTATAGCAGCTTTAACATGAAACATTTTATCATCATTACAGGCGAGATACCAAAGTAACTAAATAAAATCCATATATATATATTTTTTTTTTTCTCGTAGCATGAATGTGTCGTTCGTGTAAATTTCTTCGTTTATCAGCAATAACCTACCCGCTCCGAGCAACTGTTCAGGCATTAACAGACAAGAGACGAACGAATAAGTAACCCCCATTCGTACCTAATTTGATTATCTCGATAATCTTGCAAAACAGATGAAGTAATGTTGATAGTGAGAGCCGTAATCATGATAATCATGTCACCGCATGTTTTACAGTTAGTAACAAAAATGACCTCACACTTTTAGATATGTCAGTTAAAAGGAGCGTGTGAAAAGTGAAAAAATAAATCAATGGAGATATACTTTTGATAATTACTTGTATGTATACTTCATTCATATATTTTATGAGCGCTAGATTACGCAGATAACACAACCAGTAATTTTCTACCTTGAGTAACCTGTTGAAGAACAGCCTACCTAACTATAAATGCAGGGTAAATTTACGACCTACTACCATAAGTTTATCAAATTTAGCAAAGAAAGTTCTTACCAGTTAAATCCCAGTTAAAAACGACGATTTTTTTTATTATTATTTTGTCCATGCAAGTCCCAAATAGGTCCACTAGCGCTCAGGTAGATTCCGCGTCGAAACCTTTTGGTAAGGGTTGTGTTGCACGGACTTTTTCTTCAGCGAGCTGCTCTCCTGCCGCAATGACGTCACACATTTTCCTGCGGCTCTTCTGCTGGCATGATAACGACGGGCGTGTTATACGGGCATGGAAAATACCTTCAGAAAGCATTTTATGGAGAAGGAGCATTTTATACGGGTTTCTTTAGTTAACGTGATTAATTTTGGTCAGTTAATCACGTTTAAAATATTTCATGACATCCCTTGATTTAGTTTACTAAGACTAAAATAAAACAAAATTATATTTAAAATGCTCATGTTTCTTTCACATTAAATTGAAAAATATAACATTAAGTAAGCGCCATAATAATTACGATTACACATGCTGTACTTTGCAAACATACAGTTCAGCGTTACTATGTGGTTTGTATATTGGGTCAAACAGGACAAAAACATGATGAGTTACAGGGTACTTTGGTAAAAACCTCCATATAAGTAAATATGTTTATTTAAATAACTTTTATGTGCTGTTCATTATATATGCGTGTCGTTTGCACACCGCACAACGGTATTAATTGGTGAGGGGACGAAATGGCTTTCTTTTCAATATGTATATAGAATATAATAAAAAAAATAGGTATAGTTTGATATGCGTTGTGTACGGTTATGAATCGACTGAATTTTAAACTAGTCCATGATGACTTGACTAGTCGTTCCTTTATTTCACACAGAGACGTTGCTTGACGAAATTCAAGAGCTGATGTTTAATGTATGCCCATAAATTACTTTAAATGCTTATGATATTCCTATAGGCTATTTAAACGCAAAGGAATAATAAATATTACCGAGTTCGTTTTATTAACGATGCTACCAAGCATGTAGTATTCCATTTTTGATTAACCCAATACATAATCATTAAAACTATTGTGCTTTGTGTGATGGTGTATTTCTGATTCGATTTATCTGATATGATTAATAATGATTTACATAATATACCAGAACCATAACCCAGAAGGATGAAGATTTTTAAAATGCATAAAATACTATAGCGCGTGTTGCTTTACAGTACTTTAAATTGCTTGTTGGAATAATTACGCTGATTATAGTGAATAATCACATCGTAATCGAAATTACTGATTAATTAGTAAACCGGATACCAGACGGACAAAATCAGAGAAAGGGTTGACATAATTTTAATACGTCATTATTGAAAAGTACTTAAAAACGTGTAAATTAGTTTGTAAGGTTTACGCTACAATGCGATCGAACAAAAAACTACTGTATAACTTATTTTTAAAAATACACACACCGTTTTTCATATTGTAATATCTTACTTATATGTTATGCCATAATTAGAATTACTGGCTTCCAATGCATTAGCCCACGGCATTGATTTCCATTACACGAAACAAAAAATATTAAATTTTATGCAAGAAAAACAAAGGGTAGTGGTTGTCATTGGTGTTATAATAGTACTGTCCTTATATCTATTATTAAACTCTGGTTTTTTTAGTTTGAGTTTTATTCCTTCTTACCGCTAAAATAATAACGACTAAACAACGACAAATACAACATCATGTCAGTCTGTCATAAGAAAGATGTCATATGCAGGATTCCACACCTTCAAGAAAATTAATTTACGTGTTGCATATGAGTAATATTATAATATTACTCCCCAGATTAAAACGGAGAAGGCTGCCAATAATTCAAATTGAACTCCCAGCAAACACAAAACGTTAAAATAACGTTAGCTAAACGTTTAGGGAACGTTAGGAACGTTTAGCTAACGTTATTTGAACGTTTTGTGTTTGCTGGGCTGCTTATTACTGTTTATTTAACGCATGTTGAAGCTCCGTGTTCCACACAAGTCTTTAAAGACGTATTAATGTAATACTAATATACAGACATTTAACAAACATTATTTTAAAAGTTTACATTTAAATACATAGCTTGTACGATTATATTTAACGTCATTGATTGCTTTATGCTTATAACGTATTACTAAGTACATATTTTACAATTTATTTGTATAGTACAACCTTGATAATTTGTCGATTGCTTTCCAAATGAGTCATTCCACGTTGCGGCACTCTTCTGATGTATTTTTATCGAGTGTCACACAATGCCATATTTGACTCCTTGTGCAGGGATTAGTAGTTTTGAATAGGGCTTATAATTACGGCTGGGTTCTGCAACACAACCAAAGCGCTTTAGAAACCGACTGTCTGAATTCCGTACGTTGCTTGGTCTTGCGTATCCCAATGCACACTGTCCTACCTGCTTAGTTCATTATTGCCATGTGGGAGAAGTGGTATATAACAGACAGAGATTAAGCCATACAGATGGATGGAATTAAGGTTTTAGAGAAGTACACACCCTGACAAGACTCAACATTTGAAATCCATCTAACATATTACACATACTGTGAATAACTAGCCTGTAGAAGCAGAGCTTCACGCATTCCCATTGTGTAAGGAGTAGCGCAGGTATAGCCACCGGTGTTCTTGCTCACTTTCACCACTGTGTGAGGAGAGAGTCCCTTTCCTTTGGCCTGTATAAACATTACTTAGACACTAGCTCATGTGTTTGTATGCCTGGTCCTGCATGAGTGCTTTCATGCTTGCCGTTGTGCCCACGAAGGTCTTTGCATATTTTGAAATATTCAGAAACGCTTCCTGTCCAAAAACTTACATTTTCTTGTTCCAGATTTTCAAAATATATATTGAAAAGTTTAACAGTGTTGTGTAACATTTATTTGCTGTTATCCACTTTCCTATACACTATAACCATTAACATTATTTGATAGTTAAGTATGCTGACTTTGACAGTAGTGTTTGATTATAGTACTGCTTCCTCTTCATCAGAGGCGTAAGGGTTTGGGTATGCAGGTGTATGGCATGAAGCCACCTGTAAAGAAATGCATTTAACATATACTCACCTAAAATATTTTGTGAGGAGCTGCAGGCTTGAAAAGTGCAAAGTGACAATAGTTATTTTTGTTTAAAAGTTCAGTTGATTATTCTTGTATTGCACACCATAAACATTTTGTTACTGAGCACCTATGCATGTTATAGCACATAGGTGTTACAATGAGATTTGGCCTCTGTGTTAAGCCCATCCCCCTGGGGGGAGCGGTGGGTAGCCACATGCAGGACCCAGGGAGCTAGCTTTTGAGTGTCTTGCTCAAAGACACACCTGGTAGCTGGACTGGGATTGGAACCAGGAGATTTCCAAGTCTTACCTTGATGTTCTACCCATTGAGCCACCAGGCTGCTTTTGGCCACTTATGCATGAAGTAACAGTGCACACATGAAGGTATGAACATGATCTCACCACTGATTTTAACCTTGTTGATTTCCGGTTTTTCAAGTTTAAATCATACAGTGTTATTGTGTTATTATAGATATATACAGGAATGATTTATTACTATAACACTGAAAATAATTACACCTGCCAAAATGTTGAAAAGGGTAGCATTATCTTTTCATTGAACATAATTCCTACAGCATGGCCCTTGGAGAAAACTTCTACGTGATAAGAATTAGAATTAAATTTCAGATTAATTTCTTGGTAGTTTATTGAATACTATTTTATTGTGTAAGTATTGTGGTTCAATTTACACAAAAGTCTTTCAACAAAGTTTTTTTTCACTGTACAATATTTCATTATTCATGACCTTGTAGTTACTACATCAGATTTTAAAGCCTTAGTTTCCTTCCTATGTGATTTAACATGACACTCTGCTAAACAATCAACCCCCTACTGGAAAATTGTAATTACAAAGTCAGTAATAAGAAAGCAATAACTAAAAGCAAAACAGGAATTCAAAAGCAAAAAAGCAATAATTGTATAATTAATGAGGCCCATGTTCTGTTCTCAATTCACGGGATTTGTAATCTGCACCAGATATCTGGGGGGCACAAATCTAGCTAATTTAGAACATCTATGCTGGGTAAACATTGAAAATATAGAAGAGTACTGTGCGAAAGACTGTGGCAAAGTAATCCACGCATAAATACCTTCATACGTCTCCCCATGCAGGAGAACAGACAGAAATGCACTGTGAGCATTTTTAAGCACACTAGTTTTGCGGTGTTGGAAATGAAATGGTCCAGCCAGATGACACACAAGCCACTGTATGTAATGTGCACCCAAGGCAGCCTTTAACCATATGATGTGTATGCAGAACCGCCCATTAATATGTACAGTAATGTGTCCCTGATTGTTAGCATCGACTCAAAGGTGCTTTTTATTTGCTGCTTGTTTCTGTTTCCCACAGGATCATTTTTGGATGAACTGTCTCCAGAAGCCTGATAATAAATCTCAGCGAAACTCTGAAAGTTATGTACCAACATAGATTATATATAAATTTATACCACATGAAAATATGGCATATTATGTACTGTATATTTGCTGTGACTTTAAAAACTGAAGATGAGCTACAGCTATTCTATAGCTGAGGGCCTCTGAGTTGTCATTCTGTGACAGCCACTGGGGGTTCCTGCCCGACAGACCAGAACACGAAGAATTCTGATCTTTGTGTACTGAAGCCGGCACTTTGACTGGTGTTAGTTAGCACATCCTGTCGGTTTGGGTCAGCTACCCACAGGATATCAGTTAGCAGTCCAGACAGTCCAGCTGATGTCCCAGATGGCGTTAGGTGTCCAGCATGAGCTGGAGTGTGTAAAGAGAGTGATCGGTTTGGCAGGGAGGGTAATTACTGTGTGGTTGTACTGCCTGAGGCCTCAAAGCAGGTAAAATGGGGACATCTGACAGCAGACAAAGTTCTGACAGCAGAAAAAGTGAAGAGATGTGGCAATACAAACGATGATTTAAAAGAAAATCATACATCCTTTAAAGTGCAAACATAGATATATTGTCAATGTAATTTTTGGTGTATGTTTTTCTATTTTCTGAGGAATACCACAGGATAGAATACAGAAATGGGTAAACTTTTCCCAGAACACTATGTAATACAAGCTTAAATTGTTTAGATGTGAGTGAATTGTGAAGGCCCTTCCTGTCACACACGGGATTAGAATAGGACAAGGGCACATTTTCGTTTCTTCTTCAGTCAGCAAGGCTTGGACCGCTATGGTGGAAACATCTGCAAAGCAATACTTTAGAATGTATTTGTCTCTGCTACAGCGAATGCTTGATTTACAGCTTTACTTAGCCTCCCCCCAACATCTGTTTTGTAACAGCCCTATAAGGAACATGCAAATGGGGTTTTGCCAAAGGCCCCCAGGCCTAGATTTATTGGTGATGGAGGGGGGGTTAATAGGTGGACTGTGCCTGGGATAGTACCGAGCTGTGCCTGAGATTGCATACAGCTGAGCCTGAGATAGTATACAGCTGTGCCTGGGATAGCACCAAGCTGTGTCTGAAATAGCATACAGCTGTGCCCATGATAGCACCGCTATGCCTGGGATTGCATACTGCTGTGCCTGAGATAGTATACAGCTGTGCCCAGGATAGCACCAAGCTATGTCTGGAATAACATACAGGTATGCTTGGGATAATACTGAGCTGTGTCTGGGTTAGCACTGAGCTGTGCGTAGGATAGCATACAGCCGTGTCTGGGATAGCACTGACCTGTGCTTGGAATATGTTATGTTAGGATTCCATTTGTAATTCAGCTGAAAAGCAAACCAGTTCTACTGTTTTTGTATACCAGTAATTGACACTGTGAAGATGGCAGGATTTTGAACATTTGCAAAAAGGATCAACAGTAAAACCTCTTCTTAGGCTGAGGACATCAGACATTAGGGACAAAAACCATGCTTGTAAATTCTTTGTATGTTTTTAAAATATTTTTCTTAAACAATAAAGAGTGGTCTGAGACTGTTTTTCATTTTACCTGTCAGCTACACTGCGAAGACGATAGAAGATATCTTATGGACCACCACCCTCTTTGTTTGCTCTGATGTGAAAATTAACGCGTAAACAGTGCTCTGTCAGAAGTACATACTGAAACAGTTTGGACAAACAGATAGACAAAGCGGAGTATGAGAGCAGTCATCAGCCTGTCTCTGGAAGCTGGCTAAGTTGGCAGTATATCAGACATGAAGGTTCTGGAACCCTACAGAGGGAAAAGGGGCTTCGTTGCATGTTTTTTTAGGAGAGAACAAGGCTGTCAAGACTAACAAAACAAGAATAAATCAAACTAATTAAGGATGCCAAGGTATTCATTATAAATATGCATAACGTTGGTACCCACCTAAAAAACAAACAACTAACTGCGGTGAGCATCATTGACAAAGCAAAGACCAGTTAACGTACATTAAGGACCACATTAATGTAAGAATCTGATCCAGGATGGTGGGGGAGGGGTGATCATTCCATTGCAGCTCACTATGAAAATGGCTCACACGTGAAAACGGATGGAGCCCAGCTGCCAGGTCAAAAGTGGCGTTGGGTTCACTAGTGACTGTTGCTACGGGTGCATATTTGTAGACCTCCTGTGACTTCCTTAAATCAGCCTAATAAGCCATAGCAAAAGGAAACAGTGATCAAGTAGGATTAGTTTATTTGCGTTTGATTTGCTAACATGTCAAGCAACACTCTTAGAATGCAAAAATACAGGAAGGAGGCCCTCTTTCTTATTAAAGCTCTATATATTTTTTTCAAAATATGGAAATGGGCTTTAGACATGTAACAGAATGACAAAAAAACGTGAACTCAAATTATATTTGCCACAGATTAAACATTATAATACAAGAATATATGACACATTCATATTTTCTAATTTTTGCTGATTTATTTCATAAAATGCATTCAGCTTGCAAAGACACCAGCATTACATCGTTACCCAAAGATTTTGTGCTTTAACACTCCAGCAGTTCAGATCACAGTGTGTACAAGAAAGGAAAAGCTAGAAGCGGAAAGTCATCCACGCTGAAAGAGACAGTTGCTAGAAAAGAATTTATGACCTGACTTGGGAATACCACATGCTCCGTATCTGAGGATGGCAAAAGGAAAGCCCTAACTAAACCCTAGCATTTTTATCTTGCCGCTTGGATAAAATAGCGCATATCTCCATAAACCTGCACAGAGGGTCTTTAGCAAGCAGCATTTTATTGCTGTTTTTTTCCTTTTTTCCTCACTGATAATGCTCACCCAAACATGCTGCAGTTACAAGGACTGACTGAAAGGGAGGAAGACCGAATGCCTGGGCCACTACGGCAGCCACAGGCTGGGAGGAAGAGAGGGAGGACCTCTGGTTAGCTTCACTCAGAAGATGTGAGATGTTTCTACTGCCGCTGATGTCCAGACTCGGCAGTTTGTACCAGGCGCTGGGACAGAGCAGGCCCCTCTGTACCATCTGTGCTGCTTCAAGTGATCTTGTAAATGTTCTGATCCGAAAGGTTTGCTCTAACCCCGGATGTGCAGGAGCCACTGTTTTGGTGTAGTCATGGGTCAGCCAGGTATGTCAACTAAGCGCACGAGATTTTATTTAATGTACTGTTTTACAAACTGGGGCTGTAGTTTCACATACGTTAAACAGCTTAAGAGTTTTCAAAGACATTAAGCAGGCCTGCTTCAATATGATCCCTGCCCAGGTATTAATTATTTTTATGTGCCCATTACCAACGGAAACTGCTTTTAAAATGTCACTGTTGTTACAAATGCAATACAAGTGTAATCACATTTTCTTAACTGTTTATTTTTATATTTCATTTTCATATTGTCAAGACTGATCAATTTGGATTTATATAAAAGAAAGGGAATTCACACTGCTGACATTTCTGTAGTAACTACACTGTTATAGTAAGGTGTTTATATAATAAAAATCTGTATATAATCATAATCAAACTGCCTGCTGTACTCTAACTTACATGATCACAGCACTGTGTAACTCTTGGAAAATCAAAAATAAATTGGTTTAACAAAGCAGAATTTAAAAATACTTCAATTAAGTATGCCAGTTGTTGTCCACTGTCATAATTACCTCATGCAAAAACTATCCTGGAATTTCTGGTCTGTCAACTTTGGAACAACTTAGCTTGCCGTGGAGGACTATGTAGAAGAAGGGCTGGTATGCACCTGCCAATCAAGCCTCTCCAACTCTGTCTCCCATTTTTAAGTGCCTTTGCCTGAGGATGTACAGGGCCTCTGTAGATCTCTCTTCAAATGAACTGCCTTGTTAACCTGTCTGTTTACAGGTTTTTTTTTGTTTTTAACTTAGGAATCCTTGGCAAACAAAAGAAGACACGTTTATCCTCTTTCTAAAGGGATGCAAGACGTGCGCTCTTTGTTTTAAGCACGTTTGCTTTAGGGTGTGTAAGCTGCACATATTGTACCTAACAAAATGTAACTCATTTACTTACTTTGTGAACAGTCACATGGAGAAATGCACGTTTTATTTGCATTGCATATGCTGCTTTCTGTACTCTTGCATTTTGAGGGTGAAGGAAGTCAGAACCTGGTAGCTTATTTTTTATTTGTTTACATTTGGAGTTATTTTTACTTTAAGTGCTTTACATGCATTTGTTATAGTATCTGCACCCTCTGTGTTGACCTTTGATGGTGCTCCACCATCCTCCAGTACAACAACAGCACCAGCTACCAGTGAAATTAGTCTGTAAGATGTGTTTGCTCTCGGCTCTGTGTAGGAGGAACGTGCGTCTTGCCCAGCTGTTTGATCCTCACGATGCACTGTGCAGAAGCACTCCATATTTCAGGCCTGAGCAGCTGCGCTGGAAATACGCTTCCTTTGATCATCAGCAAGACGAGGGGTTTTCCACTCCGTGATGGAACACAGGGCTGATTAAGCAGGATCAGCTCACATGATCAGCCACCTGGTGGCTGTTCTCTTTCGCCCTGCTGCGCTGCCTTCACACTTTCGTGTGTTCTTTACTTAGGCTGTTTCTCAACGGATTTGTCACAGAAGTAGCAGGGGATTTTGCGACAAGCTCTTTGTATACTTTTATCTTAATGACTGCTTCGTTATTGTAAGAATGGCAAGAGGCTGTAGGCACGGAGACTCGGTTTCAATTCACAAAATGTGACGCATATTTTTTGCTTTGTTGTTTAAATTACAATGGTAGCGCTTTCTTTTTCCTGCATTTGTTGTAGTTTGAACTCCTTATGTGTACATAAAAACATTAGACATTTATCGTTTCTTAAGGGACTAGGTCAAGTCTTGAGCTTAATCATTAAGATAATAGTTGTAATTTCATCTTTTGTAAGATGGATACTATTTCGTCCAGTGCCTTGTTCATGGCAGGATGGTGTTTGTGTCTCCACTGAAGGTCTACATGAATGAGTTTATTGCTTTCTGGCCAGATACTGGCTCCCCTTAGAATTTCCATTCCTCAATCCCTCCCTCTTCCTCTCAGTTGTGTTCCACTGTTTTAGAGAGCAGCATCGTGGGATCTTCAGCTTCAGGGCAGGAAAAGGAACAGTGAATGAAATGCAGTTGCGTAAAACTGTCCTGCCAAAACCTTAAACCAAAAAAAAAAAAAAACCAACCAAGTCCTGCACTGAGCACCACTGTAGCTACTGTGTCTGTGCTCACCTTTTGTGTTTAATGAAAAAGTGTGTGGTTTTGTAAAACAAGAGGTGCCTTTTTGAAGCCATCTCATATTTAAACACACAAAAAAGTGTCATTTGGCAGGAGCCTTGATGCTACCCCATGTGCTTGGTCCCATTATTTAACTTGTACCAGTTGGAGATTATGTTTACATTGGAATTCTCACTTGACATATTTTATTTAATGAAAAATCTTACCTGATCACGGGCTACAGAATCCATAATAACTAATCAAGCATATTTATGCCTATTGTTCTTTTCCCAACAGTGATGCAGATTAAACTTTTTAAACATAAAAAAATAAAAATTTAAACAGATTAAACATTGTACAGTGTCTACATACCATACTGTATAAACACTACAGGTTACGTACATATGAATATATAATTGACTAATTGAACAGGTGGAAATCAATGCTTTAATTCACTGAGCTGCTTAATTTTTTTTTTCACAGTTGGGAAACTACAGTAGGGTTAAGTCTTCCTCGTCATGTGACATGAACAGTGTAGTGGAAGTCTGATGGTGTAGCGTGGCTTTGTGTGTGTTTTTCCCCAAAGGCCAACATGCAACACCCACTCCCCACCTTGCTCTACAGCAGCCCCAGCTACCTGTGTAACACAGCAAACTTCCTGCACCCTCAGACAAGATGGAACAGCTGGCATGTAGGAATCTTTACTGTCATCCTCCTGTCATGGACAGATGGAGTCACTGACAGATAAAAAGGATAAATTGTGGAGTGACTGATGGAAAATCATTTAACATTTCTGGGGCCATATTCACAAAGCTTCTTAGGATCCTCTCAGAGAGCTCCTATCTTAGCCTAAAAAGTCCTAGACTAAAAGTGATTTAAGAAACTTCTCAGAGTAACTCCGAGTAAGGAAAGTACAAAAACCTTTATCTTAGTGAGGAGGTGTGGTTGACCCCATTGCTAGGGATGATGCAGCATTTCAAGGACTGTGATTGGTTGATCAAAAACTATCTGTAACGGTGCTCATAGTGAAAACAGAATATATGATAATAGAATGGACAGTGAAATCATAAAATGTTTGTATTAAGAAATTGTATAATCATGAATACAGGCTACTTTATGCAAAGTTTCTGTTAGGCTAAATATCTTAAAGTTAATTAAAACACCCAAATGTTGAAAATGTGTCTACTTTTGAAGCAACCAATTTCCAGTACTGTTGCATTTTTCCAGTTGCCAAATACCTCAATGTTGTGATCACCTTCATTTCTGGCGTTATGGCATTACTACGTTGGGTAGTAATGTAGAAACATTATCCCATCGCAATCCAATCTGTAGAGTTTAATTAACTCATGATCGTTCAGTGTTTGGAGAATATTTCTTCTTTCCACCATTTTGTCCTCTGCTAAAGAAACTCATAATCCTCTTAAAAGTCCTCCTCTCTACTCTTAACAATGTTTACCTTGGGAGCTGTTTTTAGGGCTAAGATGTTTCGTGAATCATTTTCATCTTTACTAAGATTTAGTCCTACATTTAAGGGGAAGTTCTAAGAAAACGTCATAATTCTAAGAATTTTCTTAGAATTTGTCACTAGGAGCAACTTAAGTTTAGGAAGCATTGTGAATACGGGCCCTGGCTTTTGGAAACTGCAAATTCAGTTATAAAAACGCACCAAACGATGGAGCAATCTGACACGTACACTGGACTGTCTTCCTGTTATATACTGCTGTTGGCACACAAAATAAAAAATATTTGACAAAATGTTCTTTTGAGCATGAGTTTAAGTGGACATGGATGGATAATGATTTGCTATAACTATCTTTATATCAATATTTTCTGTTGATTCAGACTATGTTGTTACTAATACAATGAGAGAAACCACTTATATTCCTTCTTTTTTGCTAAATAATATTACATAATTTAAAATTGAAATTTAAAAACTTAAAAAAAGACAATTTTGCACACTGGCAAACTTGAAAAGAAGTGCTGAAAAAACCTGACCATGTGCTGCACACACACTTCCCCTGCACATCAATGGCACTGCTTGTATTCACAGCTGAGATGCACACTCCGCTGGGAGAGTTAAATGAAAATCAGCCTTTTTGAGAAGCACTTTACATATGGCAGGCGTCTCAAAGTGATGTGGAGTCAAATAACAAGAAATTCTAAGCCTTATTTAACTTTGGGGTCAGTGACACTGGGTAGGCTTAAATTAGAATGACATGCCACAGATACATCTTGGTCATGTGCACCCATGTTGTGGTCTAGAGTGCTTGTATGATACAAAAATATAGATACCTCTGTATAATGAAGACGTTTAGGTCAATCTCTGATGAAGTACAGCTTCAGTTCTCCATAATAAGAAATTAAAGCATGCTAATTACAATACTTACGAAACAACTAACAACAACAGCAATAATAATAATAATAATAATAATAATAATAATAATAATAATTTGTAATGTAACCACAAAAGCCAAGTTTTAATCAGTAACTGAAAACTTCTTTTGTCAACCCAAAGCCTGAAAGCAACTTTTATCTATGTATTCTGTTGCAGCTACAGTAAAAAAAACTACACTTTAGTTCTTCTATTCAGAAATCCTTCACAGTGTAGTGAATATTTTCACTACATTAAGAAAATCATTTTGTTGAAGCTTGTAGACATTCCACTAATAGCTCATAAAAGTCAGTGCAGCCTAAAAGATGTATTGCCATTGTCATGAAGAACGTTTGGCATTTGTGAATTATGACTGTATCCTTCTAATAGGATTTAAATGCTAATTTATCATGAAATCCAACCACACAACAGAAAGTGAGCTCAATTCATAAAAATATTTCTGACGCAGTGGAAATTAGTCATCCATGTGTAGAATTTCAAGCTCTGTGTAATGACAGTTTGTGTGACCATTTTCAACTTTTGAACTGTTTCATTAGAAAAGTATATAATGTGATATACTGTGAGGCTGTGTGTGATGTGATATACTGTGAGGCTGTGTGTGATCAGTTTCATCGGTAAGTCTCAATTATTTCCAGTGTTTGTTTTTCCAACTTCTGCAAAATGTCTGAAATGTTTCATCATTTCTGAGAATTTTTCATATAAAAAAACTAAGCTGTAAATATAATTTGTTTATTATTTGTAGCATTTATTATAAATTATTTTTAGCCACTGAAAGTCTTAAGGGAATCTTCCGTATAGATAAAGAAAGAAAAAAAGACATGCCATGCAGGAGATACAGTGAGGAAGGTGATTCTACTCTCCTAAGAAAACAAACCTGCTTTGGCTCTTCAGACTTAAAAATACTAGTCTGACATATGAGCGAATCTGCAGTATAATAAAACAAAGACAAAAAAAATCAGTTGTGCTGTTTGTTAAAAAGTTTTTCTTTTTAACTATCAGAAAAGCTGAATAAATATAACATGAACGTTTCATGATCGGTGCCTGGGGTAAGCGAACATGCAGGAGCACATATCTGGAAAACAGGCTAAAGGTTTTCTCATATTCAAAGCCTTAGTATGACCCACAGGCTGTTTTTAACAAAAGGCATGCAATTTTAAACCCAACCGATGATTTGTGGAAATCACTGCAATCTTTCGCTTTAAAAATGCCCCAAAAAACTATTTGTTATAAAAAATTTTAGTGGAAATTTCAAGGCACTCCAGGTGACTTTAAGACTTTTAACTATAGTTTTAACTGTGTTGCCTACTGTAACATAAAAGGGTTTGTCTATAGAAACGGTGTACAGAGAATCCTACAGAACTAACAGCTGTATGCATATTTAAAAGGCATTGCAAAATTGTTTGGGTACATTATCTTATAATTATCTAATGTTATTCATTTTGCATTTTTATAAATATAATTTAAATATAAATTAGTATATATTGTTATAAAATATTAACAACAAGCACTAAAAGATAAGAAAACAGAGAGCTTTCTATACTATTGTAAGTGAAAGAAAATGTCAGATTTTATCTGCAATATATCTCTTACTTTAGTTGTACAACTGCAGTACAGCTGTGTTTATACATAATTAATCAATTATAGCCACAATATACCACATTCTCAGACTTCTAAATTTTCAACTTGGTTAATCTTTATATGAAGAATGTTGTCCTTCATTTTCAGATGACAATCAACTCTACTGTTCAACATAATTGCACAAGTTTAAACTATCTGGTTGAATTGTTTTTCAAAGTGCGTCAACATTTATGTACAGATCAAATAATTAAAGTAGAAGATCAAACATTCTGGTTACAGTTGAGAACACGTGGTGTGGCCTGGAGAGCTAAACCAAGTAAACTCAGGATATTTGGAATGCTGCCTTGAGTAAAACCAACTGCACAGAACCTACTGGCAATCATTTCTATGCAAACTTACAATTGAAAGCTTTTATAGTGAGAGAACCATGTACATGTGCTTGCCTGTATTTTAATTTAATGTCTAACACACACTTTCTGTTGCCCTATAGTCAGTTAGAATCCTGTCTCACAGATAAGATGTATATAAAATACATTCCAAGTGAAGTTTTGGTTCACGTACTATTTATGTAAACTTGTAAATAAAGCCAGTCTGTAAATGATTGTGCAAATGGGAATTAAGTTTTGAGTGGCTGTTTATGAGGTCAGTGCCTCAGATTATCACACATTATTTAAATAACAAATGGGAAAACCTTTATCTTTTCTCACAAGATCAGATAGCTTAATGATGCCAATACATTTGTGTGTAAATCGGTTACATTTATTTTGTGTGAACCTTTAATTGGAAAACTACGGCTATTCCTGCCAAACGCCTCCCCCTGTTTGATATGACACGTTTATTGTCGCATATTTACTCCATCGACGCATTCCAAAGTGCCTCGGTTCTGAGCTTTGGGAACGTGGCTTCTAGTGATCATGTGACACACCGGAGCTCTCAAGGCTGCTTAACTGGCTGTCATCCGCACATGCGCCTTCCTATCTACGCCTAAATGCCAGATCAAAGGCGTCATCCAAGCCAAGGTAGATTAGGCTGTGGGCGAAAACTTGATGTCAACTTTTCAGCGATGCAGTAACCTTCTAGGCCCCTGCCTGGGCTGTCAGTCAGTAACATGTGTAGCCTCCCGGACTGTGTGTGTGTTAACAAGGCAGGAGAAACTCCACCTCAGCCCGGCCTCCACTTGCTTCAAAGCACCGAAGAAAAAAGAAGTATAAAAAAACAATAACTATAGAATAAGGAAGCTGGTTGTTTCTGAGGAAATGTTTAAAGGGAGGGAGGGAGGCACATTAGAAATTGTAAGGTTCATAAGAGGGAACAGGGCGTGTCGTGCCACACCCCACCATATTCAAGTGTTCTCAAAGAAAGAAGGGCTGTCTTTCAGCGGTAAGTTGAGAGGCCGGTACACACCCTGTGTTAATTATACTGTAACGTGTCAGGATACTTCAAACTTGGGCACTCGTCCAAAAGAACATGTATGGAACAGCTTCAAGGAGTTTATCTAGCTCCATGAAGGTTTCTCATCTTCAAGTTAAGGGCAAACAAAGACAAAACGCCTCAAGAATGAGAATGGAGAACATTTAAAAACTGTCACACAACACTTTAAGCTTTTTAAGGGGAAAAACACTACTTTATTTAGTAACTATGTGTGTGTTGTGGGTTAAATACAGGTTTAACATGTTTACGTGCTAAATAGATAAAGACAGAGGGGATTACTCACACTTACCATTGACATATCCATGCACCCATGTCAAAACAAAGTACAGAGACTCTGAAATGTGTGTAAAACTACACAAGGTCGCCTTAATAGCCCATTACAAAACACGTTGAAGTTCTCATGTAAATATTTAGATATTGCAACATCATTTCATCACACCTAATTTGTGTTACTTTCACAGTCAGAAGATGTAATACTGTGTGTGCTGTAAATATTTATTACGTGGCTTGTGTTGATATATTAAACATGAGCAGAAAAAAATGAAAGTCACTGATGGCTTAGCCAATACCTGAAGTAACCAATTCTGATATATGACATCACTTGGTCAACTGGTCCAGCAATATGTAGCACCGCAAAGCATCTACAATGTCATTTGATGAGTCAGGGCATAATAAATATCCTTATGTAAATGGTCGCACTAATTTATACCTGTCTGCTAAGTACACAACTGTAAGATAAGAGTTCTCCAAAACAAAGGAGGTCGCTGAGCTTTGAGATTTAGCAGAAAATTAAAAAATTTTACTAAAGGGCTTCTTATAGATTCATCTTTCCATTACCAAAACTGGTGCAAAAGGTATTATAACAATTGTGACGCTTATTAACAGTCCTTCTTGAATAGCTGATGCACAGCTTGCAGCTAGCAGGCCGTAGGTTAAGAGGCTGACATGGGGCTTTAGGCTCTGCTGCCTCTCTTGTTTGTCATCATGACATTTTTGTAAGGTTAGCAATTTTTTTTTTTGTCCACTGTCCATACCGGCTTGCACATCTGTCAGCGAGTGCACATAGGTGCTCACAAGAGCTTTTCTGCAGACACACCTGTCTGAAACACTTAGATATTTGGGAGAGTCATGAAGGAGCTTTTAATTTTCTCTCTGGGTCAGTGAATGAAATATGGAGTTCACTCTGCCTTAGGGCAGCAGCAGAATTCCCTCCAGAAAAAGGCTGCAAAGCCTTGTGCTTGGATTGACTGTCCTAAATGTGACGGGGAAAATCATGCAAGTGCGGCCAGCATCTAGACGAATGCCTGACTGCCATCTGTGATTGGTTAGTACGATTAAGAATATATCCCTCACCTTCAGGAAACATGTCATTAGTTTCTGCAGGGCTCCTGTGTAGAGTTGGACTCATCTAAGCTTGTTTTTTACTTTCTGTTTGACTACTAGGACAAGGGACTGTAACATTTTTTTTTCTTTTAACGAATTTTATTAATTCAAAAAGGAAATTACATGGTTCGCTGCATTTACGCATCCCCCGAGGGAGCAGTGGGTGGCTGTTATTTAGCACCTTCTCAAGAACACACCTGGTCACTGAGGTAGAATTTGAATTTGGAGACCTCCACATTGAAGCTTAATGTTCTACCCATTAATTCAATTCAATTCAATTTGTTTTTATATAGCTCCTTACATAACAATGTGCCTCAAAGCGCTTTTGAAATTGCAGATATTGAAGAAGAAACTGTAAGAATTTATACAAATGAAGCCAGACAACGACGGAGGAGAGAAACCAAAAACTCCACAGTGTGGAGAAAAAAAAACTCCGGGGGCCCAAGGTTGACTGGCTGCCCAACCCCTCCTGGACATGCTAACATTACAGAATATAATAGTACTTGTTGAAATTTTGATTGTTACTAGTAATATGGTATAAATAACACAATTTAGTCCTGCTTTGTTCCTGGTGTTGAAGCAGCTCTCAATGGCCTTTGATGTTCCTTTGGTGAAGCTTCATCCAAGGGGATACATTAAAAGTCAGCTGCTCTACGAAGGCATTCTGCTCAGTTGGTGCCCAGGCGGGCACCGGGTACCCACATTAAGCCTCTAGCTGTCCATTTACCTTGTTTTTATTTGGCTACCAATAGTGATAATGATAATATTATTAATAATTCATTTTTTTGGAAAAGTGTTTTACATACAGTAAAAGGTTTGCACACCCTTGGAGAATTGGTAATGTATGTACCATTTCTAAAGAAAACATGACTGAGCAGGCAAAACGTATTTCTTTTTTTTTCTTATAGGATTTATATTTAAATGTAGGTCATAACTGAATGGCACAATCATAAAACAAAACATGGTAACAAGTAAACAAATGAATTGGCCCCTCTTCAAAAGTCTGCAAACCCTTACTTCCTAA